>JAAGAY010134950.1:0-28860 GCA_011801015.1 Ardeotis arabs
TTTAGGGAAGGTATAAAGTATTGGTCAGCTTTCTATTCTCATTGATACTGGGAAGATGCTTTGAATTGCTTATGCTGCACTGGAAGTGAAAAGCGTCATTTAGCCAACTGAGAATTGTAATTCTAATAGTTTTTCAGAGACAACAAAGCTGAGATGCGTTCTGCATTTTTCTCAAAATTTCCCTTTGGGACTTTAGTAGCCAAAGAAATCAAACAATATAAAATGCAGCAAATTCTCTTCTCAGGAGAGAGGATGTTATTTAATGTTCAACAGCATTATATCCCTGATAACAAGATCTGGACATTTCTTGGTTTAGTATCTTTTCTTATAGAGATTGAATATTCTATAGCCTACATTTCCATTTGATTAATTTTGTGTATAGTCTCCTGGGGCAAATTATGAGTCATTTAGAAAACCTGTTAAAGGAATATTACAGGTTGCTGCCATTTTAATAGTGACTATTAAGTACAAGTTGATTTTTATGATGTTCATCAGCTCTCATGGTTTACAATGTTATTGGAAATTCTCTGAAATATCATAGTGGTGACAACCAAGTAAGATATAAAACAAGATATTTGAGATTTAGAACAAAGAAATAAAAGATATTCAGCTCCAACAAAAAAAACCATATCACTTACATGCTTAAAAATGGAGCCTCCTACCTAGATGACACTGATGCTATACGTACTTGAATTTTTTTTTTTTTAATTCTGTAAGATATATTCCTGTATCTTTAGTGTGGGAATAATTTAAAATCTTACCTAAAAGCCTAGCATGAGATTTAAATTTCTTTTTTGTTATTATTTCCTTTTATTCTTTCTTTTCCTTTATTCATGTCTATATAGGGTTTGTCAACTTTTACCTCCTAAAATTAATTTGATTTAAATTAGTTGTCTTAGCTCTTATTACTATCAATGAATAGAGAAGGGAAGAAGAGAACACATCACCTCAGGCAATTGCCTGACACAGTTGTTAGGGTATATGAATCTGAAGCACACGAAACCAAACAAAAACTGGATGAACAGTATTTCTGTCACAGAAAGAGGTCTTAAACTTCTTTGATTGATTAGTATTATGTAAAATATCCACAGCAAACTCTGTATGTTAATACCATAAAATATGATGTTGGTAGGTGAGTGGTATAATTTATGTTTTTTCATGACATGGTGGTTGCAAATGTTGAAATTTTGAGAAAGTGTATATAACTTGCTTATTTTTTATGGATGTTGTAACTGAAAGCCTTTTGAGTAGGAAAATTAATATAATAGTGATGCAAATTAAACTGTAAAACTACTATTTTAAGAGGAAGTCATAAATCCAATATGAGGCAGAAGGAAGTCCTGCTGTCTCCATCTGCTTTTACAAACCATGATGGTAGACAGGACAAGAAATAATGAACTCAAATTCCCAGAAGAATTATTTGGGCTGAGCATCTGATGATGAGAGTAGTGAAATACTGTAGTGTACTTTAGAGACAGAGTAGGATCACCATTACCAAAGGTTTTTTAGAAGAGCAAAGGCACCTCAAAGCAAGACCAAGTAAATCTATCTACTCACAGCCATGTCCAGTCAAGTTCCTTGACATGGCTGTCCATTTGCAGTGGGCAACACTTGTTGACATACGTTGGTCATGTCTGCTAGGACTCTCAGCCCTTTTCTGAAAACATGTTTGCTAGCCAGTTCGTGCCCAGTCTATGCTCTTGTATGGGATTATTCCATTTTATTTGAAGGATTTTTGCATTTGCATTTTTTTTTTAACATCATGATGAGGTTCCTGTTGACTCCTTTCTGTAGCTTGTCTAGATCCCTCTGAAAAGCAGGCCAGCTCTCCAGCATTTTTACTGTCCCTATAGTTTGGGGGTTTTTTTAATCTGTGAACTCATTGAGAACATACTCTGTCTCACTGTCCACATCATTGATAAAGATAGAAAATCTTGCCCAAGGGCTTGCCTTGTTTAGATCACTGGCAAGTGCCACAAGCAGCTAAGTATCAGTGTCACTTTGTTTCACAGGTCACAGTTGTTTGAGAATGATGATACAGGCAATTTTCCACTCAATCATGCATTTATCCAGTCTATATCTCAATAGTTTGTATATAAGAATATTATGTGAGACTACATAAAAAGAGTTGCTAAAATCAAGGTACACGACTTCCACTGCTCTCCCCTTATCCCCACACCCAGTCATTTCATCATAGAGGATGACCAGGTTAGTCAAGAGGTCAAGTTGGTAAATGATGACAATGACACGGGGAAGTTCCTTCAGCAGCCTAGATGGGATGGTATGCATGCACCCCACCTTGCCCCGAGAATCTGTGTATTGCTTAAGTGCTCCCTAGCTGGATCTTCCTCTACTGTGCATAATACTTCATTTCCATGAGCTCTGCTAGTGGGCTTAGAGACTTGAGAAGCCAGAGGAAAAAATCTTAGTATCTAAAAATGAGATAAAAAAGAAAAAAGGCAATTTACTGTCTTGGCCTTTTCTATATCTTTGATCACTAGGTCATCTGAGCAACACGCCCATATTTTCCTTCGCCTTCTTTAGACTACCACTTTGCTCACAAAAGCCCATTTTGTTATCCTTCACATCTCTCATTAGCCAAGCTTTAGCTTTTCTAGCTCAACCTCTGAGTTTTGGGGTAATGTCTCTACCTTCATCACAGAATACTTGTCCCTGCTTTCATCTTCTCTATACTTCCTTTTTTTTTGTATTTGAGATCACGTAGGGGTTTCCTGTTTATCCATGGTGCTTTCTGCCTGTTACGATCCGATTTCAACGAGAGGAAGGCCCCCTTGCTTTTTAACCATCCTCAGACAAGTCTGGGAGGCTTAGGGGAGCTAGATCAACTTCTCACTGCAGGTTCCAGCACCTTGAGTGAGACTGAAACACAAACGAGGTCAAATGCCGTATACGCAAAACAGCTTTTATTGTCAAAAGTAGGAAATAGTAGCAACAGGATAGGATAGAATAACAGGACAGAAATCAAGCAAGCAATCATGATAGAGTTGCAAGAATAGTCACCGCCATGGATCCATGGCATAACAGGGATCCAAATCTCTTGGTACTTCAGTGGTGGGTGATCGTGCCAGGGTTTATCTCAACAGTTCTTTTATCCCCGCTCAACAGCTGCAGTTTCTGACCAGCTGCACGTCTCCACATTTCTGTACGTGCGTGCGTGCTTCACAAATCTGGCTCTGCTCTTCACACAATTATTACATGAATCACAAACTGGGAGTCTCTGTGGCCTTACAGTCGTCCTTATCTTATCCAGCAGCTGGAGGAATTTCTCGCTTGGCTAAGCAATTATTGGAGACAAACGTTTTACAGTTCAGTCTTTCATATGCAAGTAAGCTTTGAGACAAAAGTCACATAATTCAGTCTCTCACACTGCCATATCTTCCTGACTGCCTCTTCCTGACTGAGGTGAAATCCACTTGTTATCCTGCATCATTATCAAATTTAGTAGGGCATACTTGGTTTTTTTTTTAGATTCTTAGAATCACAGAATTGTAAAATGGTTTGAGTTGGAAAAGACCTTTAAAGATCATCTAGTCCAACTCCCCTACCATGGGCGAGGATATCTTTCAACAGATCAGGTTGTTCAAAGCCCTGTCCAACCTGACTTTGAACACTTCCAATGATGGCTCAGACATAACTTCTCTGGGCAACCTGCTCCAGTGTCTCATCATCCTCACTGTAAAAAAAACTTAGCGTTTTTTTGACAGCTGTTCCATGATGTAGATCTACCTTTTCTAACTTTGTTTAGTGGAGCAAAGGGATTGACACTCATATATGTCACTTAGCAGACTGGGATCTTGAGGCTGTCCCTCCTCTGGAAGCTTGTATACTGTAGAAGCTCATAGCAATGGAGTCTTGCAACCTGAGGACAGTTGAGTTATTAATTAGGAACCTTAGCAAGGTAGGACGGAGATACTGAGTTACAGTCCTTCAGTACAGATTATCTATGTACAATCCGTTGAACAATCACTAAATTAGAAAAACGAGTATTCTGAGGCTGAAGGTTAAAACAGAAGTCAGCTAATACCATTTTGATATTTGAAAGCAATTTGACGTCAATGAAAACCTCTTACTTCCACAAAGATTTTTGACAATTTTTCTTTAAGAAAGAAATATATGTTTAAGGAACAGGAAATAGAAAAGAAAGGGAAAGGATTTTTCAATTAAAGCATTTAAATTTGAATTCTATTTTATCTGAGTTCTATCTGAGGTAGCTAAAAAGTAGTTTGGAGATTTTCTGCTTTAGAGTAATAAATTTTCTTGTTTGACAAAACTTTCAGTAGGGCTAAAATAGTCTGTTAGCTTTTTGGCTGTGTGATGGTCAAAACATGGGATATGATTGCAACATGTATTTAAAAGCTTGGAAATATACCCATCATTTTTTAAAGTGTTCTGACAGTTTCTGACTATATTTGCTATTTATTCTTCTATGATAGGTCTAGTAATCTCTGTATCTAAATCTCTGTTTTCTTTTTGCCTTTTCTTAAATTTTCAAATATGTTAACATTTATTAATTTAAATTTACACCTCTTTATACTATCACAGTATCACCACTACCCCTCCCTTTTTTTTTCCTCAGCTACATTTTATTACTATTAGAACAGGTGCTTTATTTTCTGTGAATTACTTTGATATTTTTCCATAGAATATTAATTCCTTGATTTTTCTTTTACTTCAGTAGAATACTGTTTATTTTTCTTAATTCCAAATTGAAATGCATTTAAGGAGCGAGAGTTAGTAATAAACTTTTTGTTCATGGCTTTGGGTTTTAAAAATTAATTTATTAACTTTAACTTAGGACTTCAAATTGATAATGGAAATGTTGTGGCTATATCTAGCCACTCTCCACTAGTACAGTATGCCACAATTTTTTTTTTGCGTATAGAAATCATTAAAAGACTATTTTTAAACATATTATTATTTTTTTTAATCTATATTCTATCATTGTTTTGCTCAGAGTGAAAAATTAATATCTTACTATCTTAGCTGTTGCACTTATGTATGTATTTTTCTGAAGTATCATTGTCATTTACAGTCTTTTGTTGAAATTGGCTATAATCAAGACATTATGAAGTTCTGGAAACTTAACACATCTGGCAACAAATTATACCAATTATACTTTTTCTTTAAAGTATCACATAATTTTATCACTGGTTAGTTCTCATTTGTAGGCAGTACTGCTTCATTCACTGCTAGGGTTTCTTTTGCCAACTTCCTATCTATTTCCTGATTCTAGAAAAGATGAAGGTCTTCTTTTCTGGAGTATGACTATGCAAATGTATCTACCCACCTGCTCTCACTCAAAGAATATTGAGATAATAGCCATTTAGAACTAAAATTATTAGAGTGACTTAAATAACTTTACCCTAGCACTTAAAGATTTCCACAATCTTTTTTTTTTTGCTGTCTAAATTTTCTGATTTGTTTTCAGTAGTACATTATTTAAAAACAAGCAAATTCTTCATTTACTCTCACAACTCAAATATATGGTACCTATTTAAAACTGTTATCAGCGTAGCACTGATCTCTGGAAAAACATATATTTTTGACTGAAAGTATTACCCTTCCCATAAAAATCTTTGTTATACTTATTAGCTTTTAAATAACAATTTGAATGTAAACAGCCACAACATCAAAGAGAGGTGATTTTTTTTTTTCTAGTTATACTGTGATAGTATGGTGGGATGATTCTCACAGCTGGAGTCCTGCAACAAATGACTATATACTCTTCAGAAAGGATAAGCAAGGAAGCAGAGACAGTAGGGTTGCCCTGTATATTAGGGAGTGCTTTGATTGTCTAGAGCTTAATGATGGTGACTATAGGGTTGAGTGTCTATGGGTAAGAATAAGGGGGAAGGCCAACAGGGAAGATATCATGGCGGAAGTCTGCTGTAGAGTGGCTACAGACCACTCAATGAGGATAAAGAGGGAAACAAAATATTCTATAAGCAGCTAGGAGAAGTCTCATGACTGCTAGCCCTTGTTCTTGGGGAGGCCTTCAGTTTACTAGATGTCTGCTGGAAATAAAATACAGTGCAGAGGAAAAAGTCTAGGGGGTCTCCCAGAATGTGTCAAAGATAACATCCTGTCACAGCTGGTGAGTGAGCCAACTGGGGAAGGCACCCCATTGGACCTGTTGTTTGCAAACAGAGAAGGACTTGTAGGTGATGTGACAGTTGGAGGCCATATTGGGTATAGTGATCACAAATATAGTTTTTGGTTCTTGGAGACGTAGAGGGGTAGGCAGAACTGCTACCTTGGACTTCTGGAGGGCAGACCTTGGCCTGTTTAGGACCTTGGTTGACAGGCCAATAGCATCTTGACTTGTATCAGAAATAACGTGGCCAACAGGAGTAGGAAAGTGATCACCTCTCTGTACTCAGCACTGGTGAGGCTGCATCTCAAATACTCTGTTCAGTTTTAGGCCACTAACTATGAAAAAAAAAGACATTCAGGTGCTGGAATGCAGCCAAAGAAGAGCAAGAAAGGTCTGGAAAACAAATCTTATGAGGAGAGGCTGAGGGAAGTGGAGTTGTTTAACCTGGAGAAAAGGAGGCTGAGGGGAGACCTGATCGCTTTCTACAACTACCTGAAAGGAGGTTGTAGCGAGGTGGGTGTTGGTCTCTTCTCCCAGGTAACTAGTGTTAGGATGAGAGGAAATGGCCTCAAGTTGTGCCAGGGGAAGTTTAGATTGGATATTAGGAAAAATTCCTTCACTGAAAGGGTTATCAAGCATTGGAACAGGCTGCCCAGGGAAGTGATGGAGCTGTGATCACTGGAGATATTTAAAAGACATGTAGATGTGGTGCTTAGGGACATGGTTTAGTGCTGGACTTGGCAGTGTTAGGTTGACATTTGGACTCAATGATCTTAAGAGTCTTTTCCAACCTAAAAAAAAAAATAAATCTATGATTCTAGTACATGTGTGCCACTGCATGCAGGTGTATGCATACAGATTGACTCCTGAGCCAGGACTAGAAAAATCAGGGTGCCTGTTACAGATCTGTGGTTCTGATTTTCTTTTTTTTTTTTAATAAATCGATAAAGAAAGGAAATTCAGTAGCTTCTCTAAGTTCCTTTGCAGGATGATACAGGAACTGTCACCCATCCAAATGGGCTGAGATATCAGAGTAAGAGCCTGTCCAGAGGTGCTTTCCTGTCATGCTATTTCCTTCAAAGTCTTACTTACCTCTGCTAAAAGGGAAAGATTGGCAGCAAGACATCAGACCAGACAGAGTATCACATACACAACAGGTAGTTCCTATCTAACAGAGCAGCTGTAAGAATCCAAATGGGCTGTAATTTCTTAATATTGTCTTAATATTCAGGACATTAGCTGAAACCAAGTCTTTGAAAGCAAATCCTCTCAAACTCTGAGGCGTCTGAAAGTACAAGAAATGAATTTCACTGTGAATGCTTTTAAGGAATCAAGAGAAATATAGCTAAGAGATTATTTGTTTTAGATATCTGAAATATTCTAGTATGCTCTTGTCATAATGATTATTTCTAACCCAAGTAGCTTTCACTTGTTTTCTCAAAAAAATATAATTTTCTTTTCCCTGCTGCTTGTATCAATGCTGAACAATGAGAAAAAACACTGGTTTGGCAATGTCTATATGTATATATTTTTTTTTCCTATTTTTTTATTTCAGGAGGTCAGTAAGCCCAAAAAAAGTACATTAATATTAATTTTCTAATCATTTTCTAACCAAAATGATGCTCATATAAGGTACATACATTTTTCATTATTTCATTTAGTTGAACTTTCTACCTAGCAATACTAAGAAGCAAGCAGAGTTAATATCAGAAAAATGCTGTTGAAGTTTGGGTTTTTTTTTTCTTTTAATGCATTTGTTTTTATGAAAGATGATTTGTACTGAATCCTCAATATTCCTGTAGCATTTTGTTCAGACTTAACTCAAAAAGAGATAGATTCTCACTTTCGTCTTCCTCAGGTTTGTTGGAAAGGTCTTTTCAGATTTAAAAAAAAAAAAGAAATGTAGAAAAAAAAGTAAAAATTAATTATAAGGCTTTAAATAATCTCTATGCTCAACTAAATATAAAAAACCCAGTTATTGAAATGGTAAAATTGATAGATGTCACTTCTTTTTGCCTGTCACATTTCTTTTTACATCAGTGGGATATTTTCTAACTTATTTATATAGTAGGTGAAACCAGACACTTTGACAAGGAGCGTGGAGACTCTTGAGTTTCCTACACAGGTGGATCTAGGATGGACAGGAATAGATCTATGCTTTGAAGCAGCACAAAGTACACCAAAAATATAAAACAAAATTGAGCCGAAAGTGCTAGTCTCTGGGATTTACGGTCACTATCTGGTCTCCAATCTCTATGGGTTTCAACCTCCTGCTAGGAAAATGGGGACCTGAGAGCTCAGGCCTTCCAGCTTCTCTAGAAACAGCCCTAAGGATCTGTTAGTCTCCTGATGTTTATGAGCTATATTTTATTTGTTAGAGTGAACAGTTTCTTTTATTCCCTCTGGTTTGTGGTTTGTATCTTCCTTGAACACCAGTATTTGGTTCTTCTGGGTTTAGCTACATAAGGTCTCATTCAGGCCTCAGACAGTTACTCTCTGTGCTTTCAGAATTAGTGTTATTCTGCCTGCAACACTGCTTGTTAATCTGATATGAAGCCCAAAGTAGGTATTGATGTGCTGATACGATCTATCCATGAGCTTACAACTCTGCTGTCTCTTTGCTTTTTGAGAGTAGAAATAGTATTTTTGACTACTACTGTTATTTCTGTTCTGAAGGAACATCTTTTTCTCCTCCACTCCCCCATTAAATTGTATGAACGCTATGAAAACCAACAAAATCAAACCTGATCAAGAAGCAGGAAGTCAGATCTGTCCCATATTTATATATATATTTCTTTTAACCTTTATTGATGGGCGGTCAGCTTTCCTTGACATATGATATACAGAATCTGGAAAGTGATAACATTTTGCCAGTCTGGCAGTAGCTATGTAACAATCAAACAGAGTAACAAATCAGACAGCAAAAAAACATCATAGATTTTAGACATTTCTGCGTCTTGCAACCCCCTCACTCGTTAATCCCCTCCATAACCTCCCTCCCATCCCCAGGGGTCCAGCTGCCTGTCATCCAAGGCCTTAACCCTGGCATCAAACAGCCTGGTCACCTTGACTCAGACTTCTGAGGAGACTGCAAAGTTGTGAAAGAGGTTGGTGAAAAGGTATAGAAGGCTGTATGAATTGAGAAAGATTAAAGTGCAAATAGAAGTAGGAATGTTCAGACACGATTGTTAGTTGCTCCAGCGTTCAAAGAGAATGCCAACATGGAAAAGTATAAGACTGTACGGGGTAAAAGCAATCTGGAATAGGGGCTGGCACTCCTTCTTCACAGTCTGACTAAAACCTGGCCAGAAAAGACTCCATGGTCAATGGAGGTCATATGAACACTTAGTCTAGTATCCTTTGTGTATTACACAGTTAATAATTGTTTTATACACTTAAGTTGTCTGGATTCTGCTTGCAAAGTCTCTGTACTCAGTAGAAGTCCCTGAACAAAATGTCCCTGGTAACACAAAGCTTGGATAGTACGCTTTGTTGAAAATAACCTTTTAGGTTATGATATAAGACTAATAAATCACGGCATGTAATGATGCTCCAGTGCAATACTCTCTGACCAGCTTCTTTTAGAAGTTCCACTCATGGAAGGTACAATATTTAATATCAAGGTTACTTATTTGAAGATACTTGATGTTACACAGGATTTCTAATTTAGCAGAGTGATACAAAATATACTGAAAATACAATACAAATGCAACATTTAGCAAAATACAATTGCAATACACAGTTCAATCACAATACCATTGTGATTCCTAGGACCAGACTTTATCATATTCTCACTGTCAAGACACCGGATGTTCCCAGTGGCCAGAAAAGAATATGTAGGCTGAAGCCAGGTCAAGCTGGCATGTAGTTTTGTGATGTAATTCCTAATGTTCCTTATTTTCTCCTCTGGGGCATGATCCAAGTCAAAGGCTGACTCAGGAGAGAAAGTTAAAAGGAACAGTATATTTCATGAGTTAAATAAAGTTCATTGTGAAGCAGGAATTTTTTTTTTTTCATTACTTCTCAATACAGCAAGAAACTATAATGAGTAATTAGAAAATCAAATCAGTTTTTATGTTTCCATAGATAGCTTGAGACACCAGCCTACCAATTCTCAATTGAATTTGCAGATCTGATTCAATTTGATTAAATGCATATAGAGTATTTGTAGCATGCTTGGGCAACTTGCCTGTTCTATCTGCATCTACCCATAGGTCATATGTCATACCTATAGTCCCATTCAAATCTCCTGTACATTGTACAGAATCTAAAATGGCACTAGATCCCTGAATATGGCCAACAAATTTCACCATGGGTTTCAGCAGGAATAAGGCCCCAAAATGTAGATATTAATCAAATAATCTACACCATTTCATTCACCACGAGACTTTCTGTTATCTGCTGTATGTTAACACCAATTTAAAACCCTTACTCATCGTATTTCTTTTCACTCCTTACATTATTTATTTGGGAATTACTAGTGAGAACATGGTAAGGCACTTGGCTTCTATAAATTAAAATAACAATGAATTGTGGAGTTGCAGGAATTTTGTGTAAGTATTTTTTTTTTTTAATATTATCAGTGGTACTAAATACATGCAAATGTTGGGTACGTTTGCTGGGAAACATGACAAATAAAGTCACATGTGAATGAGCTATGAACACTGAAGTGCAAATATTTGTACATTTTAACTGTAGGGAATAACATACACATCCTATTTGCATTTAATGTAATTTTAAAGAAAACACTTGAACACTTTTCTATACTTCTATCACACTCACAATCGTTCTCAAAGCTTTTTTGTAAATCCTTTAAGATGGGACTACATGGAAACTTTCAGGAAAGTGAAGATGATTTGGTTCAAGTTGGGAGGATAAGTATCTTAGTGCCCCTGTATGAATATTGTCATTCAGAAATAAAGTTACTTAAGTTTGCTGCAACTCAACACTCTTTCTAAGGGGATCAATCTGTGTTGAACCGTGATGACTTTACTTGAATTTCAGCATCCACAGAATGGTATAATGTGCTTTAGCTTTACAATTCTAATGATTCATTTCATTTTTCTAAAGGACTCCCACATTGTCAAGGTCTTACTGCCTAGCGTTAAACAAAACTATGTTTTATGTAGTATCTTTCAAAATCAAAACATTACAAAGTGTTCTTTTAAAATTAAGGGGTTAATCCTGAGATAATGTGACAGTGCAGAATCATATATGGCTAATCACTGATTTTTTAAAAGTTATTTCTCAAATATTAAAACTCATTTTAGTTATTAGTCAGTGGGAGTAAAGATCCCATGATATAATCCTTCATTATTACTATTATTGCTTACTTTTATGGTCATAGTACTGAGAAGCTCTAAGCAAAGCAGAATCCTCTATTACTAATCACAGTGCAAAGATAAGAACAGAAATGTTTCCAGCAATTATCCTGGTAGGAGTAGGCATTAACTATTGGAACAGTAACATTCAAATTAGAGGATCAAAGACGAATTATTGGTCCCACGTATTATGTGGCATGATTATTCTCCTTAAGATCTAGTATTTTATTTAGTGCAGTTAGTCTTGATTTTTTGTCTCTAGTGTTGTTTAGGAGACTTGCATGCATTTTTCTATATTGAATTTGATGTCTATTTGTGTTCATGCAACTTACACTGAATTTTCTAAAATTTTCAAAGATTTTCAGCTTTTACTACACAGCAATCTAACAAGATAATACAAAACTAAGAAATACAAGGTAATATTTACCTCTCAGATTGTTCACTATTTATGTTACTAGTACTGTATATGACCTGCCACAAGATTCCAGTCCCCCACATGTAGTTCTACTTGAACAGGAAGTCTTTCATGATCCTTTTCTCAGAATAAGTTGTGTTGTGTTTCATATTGATAGAAATTCAGTGAATGCTACTGTAATTCTCTTAAGAACTTAGCATACTGACTACATGTGACTATCATTAACTGCACCATAGGCAGTTGATTCATGTCAGTCTTCATTAATGTCTGATCTGAGACTGTCTCATTCAGTCCATGCTCAGAGGTTTCTAAAATTTGTTTTATACCTTATCCTAAACCTACTGTGTATTGAGTTGTGAGGGGTAGCAAGTTTCATTTCATTATTTCAAATAGTTCCTTTTCTATCTGAAAAGAAAGCATTCTTATCTTCTTCTTCTGTTACTTAATTCACACTTTTTGTCATACTTTTTTTTTCCCAGAACTGTAGAACTCAAAGACACTTTGGTGTGTTCAAAACTGCTACAACAGCAAAAAGATATTCATGCTTCAAAGAGATCTAGTTTGCTTGCAGCAGAGAAGATACACTATCAATTGTATTGTTCTGCTCCACACTACTAAAACCTTTATGGTTCATGATTTCTACTTAAAAAGTATCTATCAGTATAATGATATCACTGACAAGTACAGCACTATTATATGGTTTCCCATAGTGTTCAGCTTGGTAATAGAGCAATTTTTCTGTTCTTTTTATTCCCCTCATATCTTAACTCAGTGATTCCTTAAACGCTTTTTTTTGCTCCATAGCTGTTATTTGAATGCATTCTAGTAAATGCACAATACATTCCTTGAGACAGTGTAATAGTAATAGCTGTTCACTTACATGCTTTATTTTCAAATTTCCAATGTTTACATAGCCTTCAAAAACTTCTGTTTAGAGGGAGGAGTCATCCCTTTCAATGGGAAATTAAGCCTGTAAAAAAACCCTGTGTAGTCAAATCCTGCCCTCTTCCACCAGAGAATAATCATATATTCAGCTGGAAGTAGCATTTACATAGAATCATAGAATAGTTTGGGTTGGAAAGGACCTTTAAAGATCATCCAGTCCAATCTCCCTGCAAGGAGCAGGGACATCTTCAACTAGATACCCAAGTGTTCGATGTTCTCAGAGGTCTGTTTATGTTTTCTGCTTTTTAGGCAATAGTCCTTTACCACATAGTTTAGATGTGTTTTCAGATCAGAGTTATTCAGGTCAATTCAGATTATTTTGATTCTGAAATGCAAATAGGGGGAAATATACAACAGTAACATCTGGTATCTCTGAAGTTGAATTTGTTTATAAATGGTAGGGTGGTGTTTATTAGCTCTGGGTGTATCATGTAAAATCTATGACACTGAAGATGTGTACTCTACTTGTACATATTAAGGATATCCATTAAAAAGATTCAGAAGTAGTTCATTTCCAGGTCCCACGCTTTTCCTTTATTCTGTGTCTCTCTGCTTTGAGACACAAGCTAGCAATTTCGTAGTAAGAATAAGAGGAATAAGAATCATATATTTTGTTTCATAGAATCATAAAATGGTTAGAGTTGGAAGGGACCTTCAAAGGTCTTCTAGTCCAACCCCCTGCAAGGAGCAGGGCATCCCTGACTAGATCAGGTTGCTCAGAGCCTCATCCAATCTGGCCTTGAATGTTTCCAGGGATGGGGCATCCACCACCTCTCTGGGCAACCTGTTCCAGTTTTCCACAACCCTCAGTGTAAAAAAATTTTTCCTAATACCTAATCTAAATCTACCCCCCTCTATTTTAAAACCATTACCCCTAGTCCTATCACAACAGACCCTACTGAACAGCCTCTCCCCATCTTTCTTGTAGGCCCCCCTGAGGTACTGGAAGACCGCTATCAGGTCTCCCCGGAGCCTCCTCTTCTCCAGGCTGAACAGCCCCAACTCTCTCAGCCTGCCCTCATAGGAGAGGTGCTCCAGCCCTCTGATCATCTTCATGGCCCTCCTCTGGACCCTCTCCAACTGGTCCATGCCCTTCTTATATTGGGGGCTCCAGAACTGGACACAGTACTTCAGGTGGGGTCTCACCAGGGCAGAGTAGAGGGGGAGAATCACCTCCCTCAACCTGCTGGCCATGCTCCTCTTGATGCAGCCCAGGATGCAGTTGGCCTTCTGGGCCGCAGGGGTGCATTGCTGGCTCATGTTGAGCTTCCTGAGTATGTCTTTGATGGATTGTCCTGTAACTGAGTGATTTCATCATAATCCACATCTTTCTGAGAAGACATCTGGAGAAGCAGGTGTTTGAGGTTTACCCAGGGAATCCTACTTATCAGCTCAGTTTTCTATCAGCAACACTGGGTTGTCAAGGGGCATATGTTTCTGATAAATTGCATGGCTTTCAGCAAAAAACAATGATGATAAACTGGAAACAAGAAAGCAGCTTTGACCATTAGCTTCCTAGAAACAGACGGATGTCAGAAGACTTTACTTCCTGCACAGCAAGACACCCTCAATGAAGCAAACCTTGGTAATCCACAGTTTAGTAGATTATATTCAAGGCATCTCGTTGACTTACTTTATAGGGCATATCTACTCACACAAAACAGCAGAAGTAAGGAGAATCACATCCTGCCATCTGTTTTACCTTTTACAGCTCTAAGAAGAGAGTAATGAAATATCCAAGACCAAAATCCACCATTTCAAATCTAGCTTTGTCAAAACTAGCCCAGCAACATATTTTATACATTATGCCTGACATGAGCTATCTTCAGCAGTGCACAGTAACAACTATTAATCATTATCAATTTAGACTAAAAGATTCCTGATATGGCTTAGTACATTTTTGGGTTGACAGTTGGACTTGATGATCTTAGAGGCCTTTTCCAACCTTAATGATTCTATTATTTCTTAGCACATCACAAATATTTAATTTTCTTCTTTTTACTTTTTTTTTTTTAATTCTGCAGCTTTATTTTATCTATCACGATTGAGTGTTTCTTTCTATTTAATGACATTGGGGGAAGCTCACTAGAGTTGATTTAGCTGTTTGTTTCTTTCTTTATCAATTAGTGTTTGGTTCACCATTTGATTTATCAGCATGAATACTTTAAGGCATGTCAATCCTATTCCTTTATTGCATTTTTCTCTCAGATATATCATCTATTGTGGTTTTGGGGGTGTCATATTTTTGTTTGGTTAGGGGGGTTTTGGAAGACTGGGAGATGGTGTTGGTTTTTTTTTTCCCCACTAATATATATTTTTCATGAACTAAATTATTTAATAAAAGAATTATGATAAATGGAAATTGTCCAATAAATAAAAAAAAAGTCAAGAATTTGTTAACAGTCAGCGACAGCTTGTGAGTGATACAAATGAGCCAGCTTGCTATGCTGTCATATTTGACTGAGTTTCTGAATGAGAAAACAGTAAAGTGAGAGACAGTTTCATTGAAAGACCATGTTCTGAGATATTGTAAATAACTAATGGTAAACAGTGTAACAAATTTCCATAGCTCGAATTTATTATTTATTACTGACGAAAAACTAATTTAAGGCTCTCTAGTGACTCCAAACAAGAAATGTTCAACTCCTTTGGGTTTTAAATCATTTTTTTTTAATAAATTATCTTTTGTAATTATGCAAACATCTTATGAACTGGCATTCATTAAAACTGACATTAATCTTGACTGACATAACAAATTCCACTTTTTAGATAAAGTGCCACCTTATGAACAGAAATCAAACAACAAGGAAAATATCAGAGTGGCTGCTATAACCATGTATCACTTATAGCATTCATAGATTGTATTTTTGGTGCCCTTATTCAAATAAAGTAGTTAATATGTTCCAAAAGAATAATTCAGCTCAGAATAAAATTATCCACATTTTTAAAAGGAAAAAACTGAGGAAAAAGTGATGTTACTTATTTTCTAATTCCATATTGTGTTAAAAGAACGCTTTCCATGATAATCAGAACTTCACTACTTTAATTTTAATTCAGTGTATAATGCATGGAAATTCATGTCTGCTAGAGCTGTGAGGTGAAGCCCCACTACTTTAAAGAAAACATCTCAAGAATACCAGAAAGGATTTTAAATCTCTGAAGTTAGAGATTTGTGAAACGTACATTAGAAGAATAAATATTTATAAATAGAAGGAAATAAGTTATTTTGGGTAAAGTACAATACCAACAAAGGGTCTGTAAATAAATTCCTTCCTGCTACTGTGTTCAATTTTTCCTTCTCTCTAATCTTGTGGCCAATCCACAGATTTTGACTGGCAACAAATTCCATTTGCTTTCTCTTCTATACCTTCAAAAAAAAAAAATTTTTTTTTTCTTGCTTGGCTGGGACTTACATGTCCTGCTTCCTTCTGATTCTTCCTCCTTTCCAGCCTCTTGCCCTTTTGTAGCCCTGTAACATTCTTTTTCATTTTTTCACTGCTTAAAGTTTTCTTCCTCCTCTTTCTCCACTCTGAACTCAAGATTTTTCGCCAATGGTTTGCTTATTTGCTATAGGGGAAGTCTTCCTTCCTTTAAGAAGGTTTTGTGGGAGCCATGTATAGCAGCCAGCTTATAGCAGTCAGGCAGAATTCCTCTTTCCTCCAGAACAACAGTCTTTCACCAAATGGAAAGCACAATATGCATGCATTAAACTGTGTGAAAATTAAAAAAAAAAACCATATAATTTATTATACCAAAGAATAACATTCTTGACCTTCTAAGTCTTTGAAGAACATAAAAGAAAGTCCTCAGCTTAAACTGCAGTGGAATGTGAAAAATATATTTAAAAAAAAAATCAAAGTCTAAAGCAAAAATTAGATTGAAACAATCAAACATTTTGCTTTAATTATTTTAAATTACTGAATTAGTGTTAAATAATTTTTATTGTATTTATTTTTACTTCAGGATCATTGACAGGAAGTTACTGAATGATGTGTTACAATGTACATTCAAATTCCTTTTGCATATTCATTGTCACTGTGTACCCTACTAAAAAAAGCAATATATTTTGTCTTGTTTTATAGTTTCTATTGTAGTCAAGATTCTCTACACAGGCAGTTACTGAATAACTCTTAAAGCTTACCTCATCACACTACAAAGTTGTACAAAACTATTTAGTATATTAATTGCTGTATATATATTTATATGTTGGACAGTGTAAATACTAAAAAATATTTTTTTTAGGCTTAGAGTTGATAAATTAATGGCTATTTATTATATTATATTTATTATATTATTTATTATATAACATTTTTGTGAGCTATTATTTGAATTAAATACATCAATGAAAACTATCTTGAAAACTGAGACTTTCTGGGTTTTTTTTAAGAGCTTATATTAGACACAATACATTGTATTTAGTAAAAGTACAAAAAAAAAGCACTTTGCCTCATAATTTTTCTAATAACTAGAAAGAGGACTAATATTGCAAATGATCTTCTTTATTCATTCTAGGTTTGGTTAGATGGTGAATCACTGTCACTATCTGATTCAGTGTCAGCAACTAAGCACCACACAACCAGTTGCGCACTCCCTCCGCAGTGGAATGGGGTAGAGAATCAGAAGGGTAAAAGTGAAGAGAGTCATGGGTTCAGATGAAGACAGTTTCATAAGTAAAGCAAAAGCCACCAATGTAAGGAAAGTAAAACAAGGAACTAGTTCACTACTTCCCATCTGCAGGCAGACATTCAGCCATCTCCAGGAAAGGAAGGCTCCATCAAACGTGACAGATAGTTGAGAAGACAAACTCTGTAACTCTGCACTCCCCTCCTTGCCTCCCTATCCTCCTTTCAGCTATTATTGCTGGGGATTTTGTCATATGGTGTGGGATACTCCTTTGGTCAGCTGTCCCAGCTGTGTTCCCTCCCTACTTCTTGTGCACCCCCAGCCTACTTGCTGGTGGAGTGGCGTGAGAAGCAGAAAAGGCCTTGACTCTGTGTAAGCACTGCTCAACAATAACAAAAACATCCCTGTCTTATCAACGCTTTTCAGCACAAATCCAAAACGAATCCCCATACTAGCTAGTATGAAGAAAATTAACTCTATCCAGACAAAACCAGCACATATGTGCATTCTCATTGTTATTCAGGGTTTTCACACAATAGTTCATTTAAAAACAAACAAAATTCCCAGAAATGACATTTCCAATAATTTTTTAACATGGTGGCTATCTTGGTAATTTCATTTCCTGACTTTTTAAAAGTTCTTTTCACAATATTTACTTAATGCAAATAATAAAAACAATGCTTTCTCAAGACAATTTTTACTAATATTAATTATGCATTGTTACAAGAAACTGTGTTAAATGTGTGTTCAATTTATGGCTCATCAGAGTCTCTAAGCTTTAGTGAAACATTTATAATAAATACTAGAAATACATTTCCAGGCTTCATGAATAGTTCAGGTGACATTTACCTTGTTAAGGGCTTAAGCGGGACGTAAATTTTCCATGAGACTGTGCAAAGTGAATTTAATTCTATATAAGCACAAGCTCTATATACTACTGTTTACTAGTTCTTGTAGACCACAATAACTGAAATTTTATCTCCTGAAGTCACTGCCCAAACTGCAGAAGTGTCCCCTATAAAAATCTTCCACTTCTTTGGCTTTAATTCTGTAGAGAGTATTCTCCATAAATTTTAAAAGCTGTCAGCTCATATTCTTCCATTTTGTCAGAAACTAGTTTATGACACATAGAGATAATATTTCTGGCAAGAATATCTTTAATTAAGTAGTAGGAGCATGAAATAAAATTTTGTAGAGTAGTAGCAGAGAGTATTCAACTTTACATGTGAGATCTACCAGGTCTTTCTTTCTAGAAATGTATGTATGTATGTATGTTACTTTAGTTAACTAAATGGAAGTAATCTCAATAATAAAGATAAAATAAAAAGGAATAAGTAAATAAACAAAATAAAACAATGTTTTTTCTCTATAGCATCTTCTCTGTTTAACAATTTCCTTAACATGCTTCAGGACTGAAATCAACAGCTGTCAGAGAGATAATGTAGGACTTTGTAATAAGACTAAGACTTTCAGAGGGATCGACAAATAAATCAGAGGTGTTTGTAGCCTATTCTGAAATAAAATAATCATAATGCAGGATCTTGATGAGTTTTATCAGACCATCTAGTGGCCTTAATTCAATCTGTGAATGGTAGGAAGATGTCCCCACAGATGCTATCAGAAGAGAACATCATTGTCATTATCACCCACAGAATTCTACCTGGTGGGGATTTTTCATACTGAATTGGGGCTCCACGCAAGGAGCTGCTACATTTTGTATGTGAATAACACTTTTTTTTTCATTTGAGCTGCCTGGGAGGCTAGGTTTGCCATCAACCGGTGTTAAAAAAATAAAAATAAAAATAAAAATTGAAGGTATATTATGGTTGTGTCAATAAGCTCCGTACATGAGGCAGTAGCACTGGGGTGTTCACATAAAATTTAATGCACAGTCCACCCTCCCTTCTCGCTGGCAAAGTTTTTGTTGAACATAATAGCAGTTTCTTCATACAGGGTCACAGTTCTGCAATCCTATTCTATCAGTCACTGTTATGAGAAGATAAGTAGAGTGCATACACAGTTTCCTCACTGTTCTTTGTCCTTGCTGTGAAAGAAGACAATAGATATTTACAGACTTCATTAACTTCTGATAAATAGGAGGGTTTAATAATGACTTTTCATAAAGTAAAAGACTATAAATTACTTTTTTTAAAACTCACAATCTGCTTTAGTAATTGTCCGTTATTCCTATCCTCCGTAACTGCAACAAAAAAAAAAGAGCTCAGCCTAAGCAGAGTTATAATTGGTCATAATTTCAAGTTCATTGTACAGAATAAAGCAAAGGACACATTTTGATTTTTGCTCCTGGTGTGCATAACAGCTCTTCCTTTAGCATAATCTTATTTTTTTAGCTTCCAGCTGTTAGAAACATTGCTGCAATTTCCATTGATGTTCCCTTTGAGTAACAAAAGTCAGTAATTTAGCCAACAGAGATGGGCTGATTAGTTTTGTTGCACGCTGATCAATCAAAGTGCTGTCCTGATCTCCCTGGCGTTCAAATACTGCTTTAGAAAGACTAGCTTTAGGGAAAATATTTTGCTTTTTCTTTTCATTCTTTTGTAAATAAATTCAGCAACTTAGAAAAATTAGAAAGTATTTCCTTAGCTCTACATTTTATATCACATGAAAATAATGGTTAAACATCACACAAGTAATGCGAAGCAGAAATACAAACAAATAAAAAATAAAACAAAGCTTCAGCCTAAAAAGAATGATGCACTTGACAAGCAAACTGAATATGAAAAAGACAGAAAGAAGTTGAGAAGAAAGACATTAATATGAAAATAAGCACAAAATGGAAGACAAGTAGGACCATGGAAAGTAAAATCAATACCTGAAAGAAAATTGACTAATAAAAATACTGTATTATATATCTATATTTTTTTTTTTTCCAAAGAGTGTTATCAAAAGAGAAACCCTGGTACAAACATAATATAGACACAAAGAATGATGTACCACAATAGATTAATGTCTCCTTACCGTAATAAAAAAAAATTATTAAGGAACTAGTGAGCTGACAGGCAGGAGAATAATAGCTGCAGTACACAAGTACTGTCACATCAAAACAGCCATTAAAGATCCAAATAAAGCTTAGGACAATACTGTGTTAGCTGGTGAGTTCAGAGGGCTAGCAATTCATCAAAAAAAAAAAAAAGAAAGAAAAAGGAAAAAAAAAGAACTTTAAAACAAATGAACAAATAGATATCATGTTGGGAGTATGTCCAAGTACAAAGTACAAAGTATGCCAGGTTATAAACTGTGAGAACCCTTTTTTTTTTTTTTGAGGCTGCAAGCTTCATGTAACATAGAATTGTTAATAATGTGAGAAGGTGCATGGATGTATTTATATTAGTGAGCTAACAGAGCCAGAACACAGATTCAAACACTAGCTTGCATTCATCTAGCTCACTTTATTTTTAGCCCAGTCCTTACTACACTTTCAACTCACATGACTGCCATTCCCTGGGAAATGCCTTGGAGATGTTCCGGATAACGCTGTTTGTGGATCATTCCCCATAGGCCACCTTGGATAGAGAAGGAGGAGAGTTTGGTCCTATTGACACAAGCGTGCTACCCTCAGACACCAAGGACGGGCACTGTTCATGTTATTTGCTACTATTAATATAACTTCTAGGCATGCCTTATGCACAGTGTAATGTTACTTGTTGCATTTAATTAGGTATTTCATACTCCAAAACCAGTATAGTCTTGTTAAGGTAATGTTACACTAACTAAAGAGTTTGTTCTTCACAGCTGACCATCACACTGATCATAGGATTACTCTTACATTGGCATATGAGCTATCTTGTTCAAAAATAGTATGAGTATCTCTACACAGTACGGCTTGTATTAACTTTTTTTTTTTCTTTCTGCAGGTAAAAATTCTAGAAAAAATTATTGAAAAAAAACCAAAACATTGTTCAGAGATACTATTACTGTTGCCATACTGCAGAGACAAAGCTTCCACGCTTTTATGCCATTTGGCTCCTTGAACTTCCTAGCCTCTCTCAGTTGATAGCAATTTTCTAGACAATCCTCAAGGTGGAAGTTGATGGTATGCAACTAAAATACTCTTGGAGAAGCTGAATGAATTGGTACATTTTTGTGTCAGCTGGTATTCGTTGCTGCTGGCTGGCCACAGATTGTCAGTGAAACTGAGTGAAGTTCTGTTAGGTTTAACTAGCATTTGCAAGAAGCTATGTTAAAAACTTAAATTTGTAAGTAGCTTGGTTTTGGAAATTTGGAAGAAATAGTAAGATTCAGTGTTTTTCTTTGCCGTGGAAGGTAAGGCACTGAGTGAGGCAGAATTATACCATGTACCTTGTGTCAAACAATTGTTCAATCTTTCATTATATCTGGAGTAAAAGGAAGTAAAGCAACAGTGAGTTGGAAGAACAGAATATTAAATTGTTGAGCAGAGATAGATGTCTTCCACACACTTAAGATAAGAGAGGGAGGTTTCAGATAACACTTCCATAGGTGCTTGCAAACACTAGATACCAGTAGAAACATATTTCATGGAATAATCACATTTTTTAAAAAGTTTATTTATAAGTATGTTACATATTTTTTAATTAAATTGGAAAGATGGATGTTGTCATCTTAGATCACAGATGTGTGAATTTGTCATCTCTATAAAAAGACAGTATCAGCCGAAATTGTCAGATAGGAGCCAACAGCATTCCAAAGGAGTCTAGACATCATTAGTTTGTCACTCTTTTGTTATAAAATGTGGTTTGAAAATACTTTTCAAAATTGGAAAGGATAGTGATTAGAAACAAGATTTCTGGATAATTTAATATAATGGATTTGCATGGCAAGATTTTGCTAGCAGTGGTACTACAGGTGTAAATTCTGTAAGAAGCTCCTAGAAGTTTTCCCCATTTCCAATAAAGCCAGTGATAACACATTCAAGAACTGGGAAAAACCAACCCAGAAAAACCCAACTGTGGCAGCAGCAGTTAGAAGAGAGGAGTGAGAATATGTGAGAGAAACAACTATGCAGACACCAGGCTCAGTGAAGGAGGGGGGGGACCAGGCCCCTGAGCACTGGAACAGAGACTCTCCTGAAGCCTGTGGTGTGGTGACAGTAACTGCTAAGTGATCTCTCCCTGTCCTTATCTCAACCCATGAGCCTTTCACTGTATTTTCTCTCCCCTTCAGGTTATTGTAGAGACATGCAACAATTAGCAACTCTGTGCCACATGCATTTGAAAGAAGTAAAGCTTCAGGAACTATGCCTGCTTAGAAACAAAAGATGTACATGCAAGTAATCAGTTAGAGCACCACTTGCCTGCGTAATGCTTGAATTCATTATAGGGATAAATGTTCACTACTGTGAAGTTTTTCAATAAAAGGAAAGCTGGCAAGGCAGGGCTGTCTTTGATACTTTTAATAAGCCATGAATCAAGTAATTTTTTTTTTTTTATGTTAAACAAATTACTTGAGATCACAGCATTACTAAAAATATCTAGAAAAAGCAAAAGGTGTGTGGTTTTTGTGGCATATATAAAACTAAATAGTACACTGGACATATAATTTTACTTAAGCACATTTTTTCAATATATTTAGGTAGCTATATGTAGCTGGACGGAATAATTGATTTTACACTTACTTGCAAAATATATATTTTTTTTTTTTAAAGATAAGTTTTTAAATATTAAAATCTCACTTCAGTCATCTCAAGAAAATTAATGTAACTCATATCAAATAGTAAATGATGAAAAAAAAGCAGTACAAATGAAGAGATAAAGTATAATAACAGGAAGAGTACATCATGTGAGCAAATAAAGAATTAAATTCCCCATCAGTGGACATTATTTCATTTCTGTGCATCTTTACCAGGTGCAGATGATGGTGTGATCAATGAGACCCAAGCATGTGACTCCTGCCCAAAACTATACTTTGTATAAAATCAAGATTATGGCAATGTAGTCCTGACTGATGTGGAATATAGTGACTAACACTGAATATCTACAAATATAATCCTCTCTCTGAAGAGAAAGAGTATTTCAAGTTTTCTCTAGTTCAGATCTTCATTCACCGGAAGTGAAAATGCTTTCACGACACATAACACTTGCTACTAGCTCAGGACAGGAGTGAGATTTTTTTTTAGTGTGCCACTATAAACAAAATATTTTCATGTTGTTTGTAATTTAAGGTTTTTGAATGTCTAGTGTTTCAGTGGATCATGGAATTATATTGCTCTTAGGTGTCCTAAGTCTTAAAAAAAGTTGTTGTGTTCCACTACTTTAATAGCTAAATAATTCTCAAAGATCTTTGAGATCCGATACAGAAAAGAAAGTAGCATTTATATCAAAACTCATTTTCTCATATGTCTGCAGTTAGGTGGTAAAACAGACAAAAGGGCTAAACTACAATAATTTCATGTAGTCAGATAACTTATATGTGGACATCTAGTCTTTGACAAGATGATCAATAGGCATTAATTAGGCTATGCCTACATTACATGTTTGAGCAGTGTTTGAACAATAAGCTCAGATGTAGGTAGCCATTACTGTATTGAAGTTAGGAAATATCCAGCTATTTTCACACATGGGTCTTAGTCTATCTGTCTAAGACCTCTTTCAGCTGAAAAAGTGATGGCTAATGGCCAGTTTGTGGTACCTCTTACACAGTTCTGTCTGGTCTGACTGTCAAAGACTGCTATATTGGACTGGATTTTTTGATATGACATCTTGAGAATGAACCCCCTTTAATCTGTCTTCTGAAGACAACCTACTGTGTAGTTTGGAAGATAATAGATCTAGAATACAGTAGTCTAAGTTTACTGCACTCAGACAAGAATCAGGAGATTTAGACTTCTAATCCTTTTTTTTTTTATTGTAGAGGAATCAACCTCCTTTAGCCAACTTGAGAGATTATATTATTCTTTAAGAGAAGTTATTAAGAAACACTAGCTAAGAGTTTAAACCCTGTAATCCACTTAAATTAGTTTGAGCTAGAAGCAGCTGATCCTTAGGCACTATGATCTATTTTTGAAGAAATATAATTTTAGAGAGCAACATTTCAAGTACAACATGATAAAGATCGGTATGATCATCAATAACAGAACCTGGCCTAGAGTATAGAGGTATTCATCTTGGTGTTCAGAATCCTGTTTACAATTATATTATCCCAAACTTATTGTAATGAAAGTTACTTTATTTGTACTTGCTAATACATCTTATTTCATTTCTTATTTTTCTTAAGATTATGTCCAGATATTTTTGGTAAAATATTAAAATTTTAATTGGATATTATTAGGTCCTTTCTGCCTCCACTTTTGTCCCTGGACAATTATTTCCACTGAAAAAAAGATCTGTAACAAAACTGGGGTTTAGAGCAGCCTTCAATTGTTCAGGTCTAGAAAGGGAATTTTTTTTTCTTCAATAGTCAAAATAAAGAAAATACATCCATTCTGAAGGAGCAGAAATCAACAAACTTGAAAATTGAGTATTTAACTGGTATGGATCTGAAGTATTAGAGCAGAACTTAGAAAATACACCTTCCTCTGAATAAACCAAAGCAACCTAACAAAACTCTTTTCTTTGCCTGTCAGTAGACATTAAAGAAAGCTGAAAAATCGCCAGCAGTATTAAGTTCTTTTAGAACTGATGATACCAGTGAATGAAACAAATAATTACAACAGCAATTTCTCACTAAGTGCCACAAAAGTTGACATGAAAATGCCTTTCGTGAAGCCTTTCAGCCTAATAAACTTCTTAGGGAATACTCCCAGAGAGACTCCTGTAAACAAAAAGAAAACTCTGCTTCCAGCAAGTTAATATCATTTTAGTACATTTGTGGACACTTCAAAAGACTGATTTATAAGTTAAGTAAGCACTGGCTTTGACATGCTTCAGTATATGTTGAAAAAGCAAAAAAGCAGGAGGTAGCAAGGGAATTTATTGGCCTTTTGTTGTGGTTTTTTTTTTTTTTTGCTATTGTAAGAGAAAAAATAAATTTAATAATCAGAAAAACTCAGCAAGCCTCCTATGTCTGGAGAAATCCAGCAACAGTATTCAAACAAATTAAAATATAAAAACTAATTAAAGTGCTTGGACTTGGTTTATAAGTTGAAAATATATGACAGATAGAATTTCCCATGACAACTAGGATAAAGTATATACTCTGTAACATACCTTTGACATAAACATGTGATATTCAATATGTATCCCCTAGCTTTTATTCACATGTTCTTATAGTTTATATAGTCCTATAGAGGAACACAGGATACAGGACATGAAGAAAGATCTTGGATTTTGCACACACTCTTTCTGTCATAGTGATGTCATATGCTTATTGTTTAGCTGTATGTTAAAAACACATCTTTTTACTTCCACTATTTTTTTCACGTTTGTTCAAGAAATTTAATTACGTACCAATTCTTTATTCTGGGATAAATACTTTTTTTTTTTTTTGTCTACTTATGATAATTTCCCTCCAAGGCAGCATTCTTTTTAAGTTAAAATACCTTTTCTCCCTATGAAACAGTTGCCTGTCTTCTCCTCCTGGCAACACATTTAATAAAAATCCAACTTTTTCTACCCAAAGATTTCATTCAGTTTGGCTTTATAAAAGACAAGCCTTTTTATTTTAAAACCTTGCATACTCAGCTGGATTTACCCAGATCACTATCCTGAATGACATCCTTGTCTCTAAACTGGAGACACATGGATTTGACGGACAGACCACTTGGTGAATAAATAATTGACTGGATGGCCACACTCAAAGAGTTGTGGTCAACAGCTTGATGTCCAAGTAGAGACCAGTGACGAGTGGCATTCCTCAGGGGCTGGTACTGGGACTGGAACTGTTTAACATCTTTGTCGGCGACATGGACAGTGGGATTGGGTGCACCCTCAGCAAGTTTGCCGACAACACCAAGCTGTGTGGTGTGATCAACATGTTGGAGGGAAGGGATACCATCCAGAGGCTGGAGAGGTGGGCCCATGCCAACCTCCTGCAGTTCAACCAGGCCAAGTGTAAGGTCCTGCACCTGGGTCGTAGCAATCCCAGGCACAAATACAGGCTGGGCGGAGAATGGATTGAGAGCAGCCCTGAGGAGAAGGACTTGGGAGTGATGGTGGATGAGAAGCTCAATATGAGCCAGCAATGCATGCTTGCGGCCCAGAAAGCCAACCGCATCCTGGGCTGCATTGGAAGAAATGTGGCCAGCAGGTTGAGGGAGGTGATTCTGCCTCTCTGCTCCACTCTTGTGAGACCCCACCTGGAGTACTGCATCTAGCTCTGGAGCCCCCAACATAAGAAGGACATGGACTAGTTGGAGCAAGTCCAGAGGAGGGCCACGATGATGATCAGAGGGCTGGAGCGCCTCTGCTATGAGGGTAGGCTGAGAGAGTTGGGGCTGTTCAGCCTGGGAAAGAGTAGGCTCCAGGGAGACCTTATAGCAGCCTTCCAGTACCTAAAGAGGGCTTACAGGAAAGACGGGGAGAAACTCTTTAGCGAAGCCTGTTGTGACAGGATGAGGGGTAATGGTTTTAAAATAGAGGGAGGTAGATTTAGATTAGACATTAGGAATATTTTTTTTTACAGTGAGGGTGGTCAAACACTGGAACAGGTTGTCCAGAGAAGTGATAGATGTCCCAGCCTTGCAAGTGTTCAAGGCCAGGTTTGATGAGGCGCTGAGCAACCTGATCTAGTTGAAGATGTCTCTGCTCCTTGCAGGGCGGTTGGACTAAATGACATTTGAAGTTCCATTCCAACCCAAACTATTCTATAATTCTATGATTCTCCCTTCTTTTCTTTGTGTAGAGGAATGGTAGCTGTTTTGTAATAATGTTGTATTGCCATGAGTTTGATACTTAATTAGCACACCTCAATTCTTAAAATATTCTAGAACAGAGCATATCTGGTTTCTCTGACCAGAATGTGTTGATTTCTTTAAGTGTTGATGGATAATAAGATTCTTCAACAAATTAGTAATGTAGACTACTGAAGTATAATATGTGAAATAAGAACATAAGTCTTCTCATGGTTGACAGGGTAGTACATTCTTTAGTTATAATTGGTTTTGTAGTCTTTGCTTACTTAGTTATAATCTGTGGTTTTGAAAGAGATTTGAAACAGAAGAGTTTGAAATCTTTATGAGAACAAACTCTGCACATTAGTTTGCAGTCAACAGTCAACTCTACAACTGCATTAAGGAGAAACAGTTGATAGACTGAAGGAAAAAGCAGATGACTGTCTTTGATAGAATCCTAATTCATTTGAAAGTACTTTGATGTGAAGTCAGTTTCCACACTGGATGGCAAATTTCACATAAGCAGTTGATGTTGAATGTGAACAACATTCAGTCAGATCTATTAATTGCTTATCCTACAGTGTTTCACAAATATAAGACTTTAATTATTCCTAGACAAATTGCTTAGCTACAGAATATAATGAATAGTTACAGTGTATTAAACATTATTTGTCATGAAGGAGTAGGATAGGGTACATTGTGGATAATTGCATCTTTTTCAGGAAAGAGAGTAAATCATTCTCTACTTCTAACATCACGCTTCAAGACAGAATGAGATAAGAAAATAACTTGGTTCACAAAAGCAAATAAAATTCTTTATAAGATGATAAAGTTGTTTTTCCTGAGATTAAAAAAAAAAAAGAATTAGTACTACTCAGTTTCATGTTTCCTGATATTTTTCTTACATGCTCATCAGAAAAGTTCAAACTAATATGAAATCCTGACTCATTTGCAGTTCATAGCACTATAATTACTTAGATTAGCATTTCAATAATGATTTTGCCTTTATTACATAATAAACTGCTATGTCCTGAAGTGTCACCTCTGAGTTAAGAAGTGTTAAATACACAACTATATTCATAAAATAATGCATGTATACTACTCCTTGTAATTAGAATACTGCCTCTTAGTATCAAGAAAATTATTATATTAAGTTTAAAGTTTAAAAAAAAAAATGCAATGTTACATTTGGTGAATACTTTAAAATTCAATGCAAAAAAAAACCCCCAACATTAAAAATAGCAGTTAATAATATTTGGGAAATTGTGTTCTTAAAATTATAATGCAATATTTAGATATTTATATTTTCATGGTTGAGCTATCATAAAATACAGAAGCCCAAATTAAAGCTCTTCAGTTACTGAAGAACAAGACCTGATGAGATAGTACCAACAGTATTTTTTTTTTTAAGCTGCATAGATAAATAACTTCATATTGACAGTTTCCTTTTTTAACAGCTGCTTTGATTAGGCAATTGATTAAAAAAATAATACTGTTTTTTGCAGCGATGTCTTTAAATGTCTAAACACAGCAACTTGTTTAATTTGCTTCTTAACATTTCTTATTTGACATTAAACAGTTTATTAGTCATCACTGCAACTCCGGTAGAAGCCAAAGATTGTTTTCACCTTCCTGGCTGAATAGCTTTTTTTTTTTTTCTTTTTTTTTTTTTTTT
>JAAGAY010134950.1:35654-68879 GCA_011801015.1 Ardeotis arabs
ACTTTAAAAATTTTCTTTTTTTTTTTTGTTTTTGTTTGTTTGTTTCTTTCGGGTTTTTTTTTTTTGTTCTTTTTTTTTTGTTAGTTAGTAAGTATTTAGGAAGTATTAGTTTTAATTTTTCTTAGTGGTTTCTTGATAAATGACCTCAAACTTATTACTAGTTTTCAGCACTTCAAAAATCATAATCTAAAAAGCAAAAAACCAACCCCACCCCCCCACCCCAAAAATCCCAAACTCAAATCAAAGCAACACAAGAAGCCCTCTCAAGAGAGAAGTTTGAGAAAAGAGCCCCCATAGCTACATGACACATACCTTAGGTTGTTTATTTTTTTGAACTCAGTTGATTATCAGTCTGAATAGATCAGCTTTATCAATCTGAACAGATGACAATATAATGCTACCTTTACTACATCATGCCTCCTTCCTCTTTGCTTTATTATGACTTCTGTAGATTGAGCTATGATTTTTATCTTCAGAAATTTTCAATATAGCATGACACGTTTTTTTTTTCAGATTACATTCCTTTTATTACAACTCTCAGTTGTAGAAAGATTTGCTTATCCATAATGTAGTCTAAATTATAACCTCAGTTAGATTAATAAAGATACTGATAATAAGGATCCTGTCTTTCATTTGCATGGGTAGTTAGCAATTTAGCTGTGTTCTGTTTATTTAGAAATAGTCCTCTTTGTTTTAACATTGGAGAAGTCTCACAAAAGTAATCATTTCAGTCCTCATAGCTCCAAGCACCTTTTTCAATTAACATTCAAACCCAGTGTTAAAATAGTACTTACACCAAAAAAACTCTTTCTTAGCTTTTTCTCTGGATGGTAATACTGTTGTTTCAATGCCTGGTGTTCCTCTGTTATTTTCTCTTTTTCTTCTGGTGTTTACCAAATAAAATGTGTTTTAGTAAAACATTTTTTTTTCATTGTGAAATTCCCCCAACTCCATCCCCTGAAGTTTAATGATAGATCTAGAAATATTCTCTGCACTTAGTTAGGCCCTGTAACTGCAATAAAAATGGACTTTGTCAAAACTATAATTTTTCTAAATCTGTGAAATTGAAACATTACATATTCATAGTACAAAGCAATAGACTAGGCAAAATAGGAAGAGTGAGAAACTTACTTAGAAAAAGAAAGATAATCATTTGCATGTAAATCTAAATATATATTCAGACTATCTGTGCTTTCTCTCTTTAGCTGATTACTTATGGGAAAAATACATGAGTGTTCTTCAGTTGCCAGTATCAGTGTTAAGAAGGCAAACATAAGCACTTTTAAAAGAGTCCCCAAGAAATTTTTCTACATTTTCCACTTCTGAATCAATTAGATGACTTTATTAAAATCACTATTAATGAGTCTGAATGTCTTGTACTTCATTCTCAACAAGGGAAATCAGGATGTAATTTCTAAACAATATTTTCTTAGCAACATTAAAGTATATTTTTTTTTTTATTCCTTGAGCATCATCCTGGATTCTGAAGCTAACAGGAATAGTTTTATAGTATTTGTGATTACTATGATTTTTAGAAATATGTGAGGACATAGGTGAGGATACCTACTTTGGTTTTGGTTTGGCTTTTGGTTTGGTTTTGTTTTTGTTAATGATGATCAAACATTGAATTTTAGCAGGAAACCAAAACATTTTACATTTTACATACAAGCCTTTATAAGAGATGTTCCTGTAGAATAATCATGTGACATTGGCACACTGGGATGTTCTCTGCCATGGGAGATTTTCAAGACCTGATTGCATAAAGTCCTGAGAAAGAGTCAGACCTGCCCCTGCTTTGAACAGGAGATTGGAATGGACACTTCTTGAGGTCACTTCCAACATGCCTGTGATCCTATAAATTTATGGCAATGATAGCTTATCACTGTTTATCCCAGATCATACCATACAATCACTCTCTAAAATCATGGTTTTGTGATTCTGTAATTAATTTTAAAGTTAATGTAAGGGTACTCAAAAACAAAAAGCTTTTAAAATTAGACTCTTAATTCCATCAGCACTGATTTAAGGAGAATTAATTGATAAAATTAACAAGATTTTAAAACTAAAGACTTGATGGTTGAGTAGGCTTGCTACTAGGCTTAAATCACATGTGTTAAAAGTGTATGGAATTTGTAACTTTTACTTGGAAAAAAATGTTACATCATATAAATCTTGCATCATTTATCCTTGATACAAACCCAAATAACAATTCTTTATATTCTGAATATATCCACACATCTTTAATTACCATTCTCTTTTTTTTCTATCTTGTTCTCAATGACCTATTACATATTAGTTCATATAACTGAGTGAGGTAAAACATAAAGCAAGAATTAAGTGTTGTCATTGTCAAACTGGGTGACTATTTCAGCTGCGGCTCTGTATTACAAGTGATTTAGAGGATACTTGTGGGATATTTGCTCATTTAGAATATGAATACTCTGAGAGTGTTTAATGGATCCCTTACTAAGGGAAACTAAGTAGGAAAGTTTCTGATTTGTGATTCTTGAAATAATTATTGACTTAGCTCTGTTAAGCCTCCTGTGTTCCCAGATAAGCACAGAAAGGCCACTTCAGCATTCTGTTGGCAAAACAACTACATTATATAGGTGCAGTCATGACTAGCCAGACATTAATGCGTACTTTTTTTGTACATGGGAGGTATGCCATGATTTTGGACTTCACTAATAAAATGCAAAGAATATAGCTTAAAGTCCAGCTGGAGGCATCTATGGCTATTTTTGTTTCCTTGCTTATTTGTTTGTTTAATCTGTCCCTTTCAGCCTAAAAAGCAAGACCTGACACTTGCTATACCTTAGAAAAGGAGACAAGAGAATTTAACTAAAGCAATAGTACACAGTGCATCCTAGACAATTATCATCAGAGACTGAATTCTGATGAAAGACTAGCTGACAGAAATAAGAAATTGTTAGTTTGTGGATGGAACCATTAAGATCTATGAGTCATGTAGGTTTAGGGCTTTAAAGCTTTCAGAGTTGGCTGCTACCAGGCTGAAAACTGTGAATTAAAATGAAAAGAGACACCAGACCATTAAATTGTGAATCAGTGAGCCGTGATTGTGACAGGAATTGAAGAGGAAGGAAATGATTGTAAGTGGACATCTAAACGGATTTTAATGACACTTTTACTATATTTGCATTCCTAGTTTTTTTTTTTTTTTATTTAAAACTGAATGGACCAAGGTAAACAACATTTCCTTTTCATTTGAGTTGTATTCTTTACTGGCAAGAAATATCAAGGATCTTTCACATTGCTGTATACAATTAATTTTAAAGTTCATAATGTATATTGGACACACATATACATACATTAGGAAACTACTAACTACCATACTACTGCAAAAAAAGGGCATGGGTAGACAGTATTCATTAATTATTTGATTTAAGATCATTGTTTAGATAGCTGTTTTAATAGTTTAGATGTTACACTTTATTCCGCGTAACTATTGAAATATAAATGGATGAATCTATTTAATCTTTAATATTTTAGTTGTGGAAGGGAGAGATTGAAAATATAGATGCAATTACATTAAATTACTAGACAGCAGTGAGTAAAATATTAAAACTGTAGAATAACGTATACATTATTTTGATCTCTGGCCTTTTTAACGAACAACCAGTTTAATAATTGACTGTTCTATATGTAAATTCAACAGGCATACAAAAAAATAATGGTTTCAGATTGGAGTTAAAGGGAAACTATAAGATGCAAACAAAAAAAAAATCATATTTTTAAAATAAAATAATTTTTATTACAATTCTCAATATACTGTTCAGCATTCTCCTGTAAATCCGTTTGAGTATAATAAAAATCAGTAGAATTAATTTATTTGGATTAACTTGAATGGAAAATTTTTTGATACAAACTTTTTTAAACACTGTACAGCAGATAATTTGTGACGAGTTTCTGATGCAGTCATTCATAGCATTTTTTCCTACAGACTACTGCTTCTGGAAAAAGGAGTTTATACTGACAGATATAGCAATATTTTGCTTAGAAAAACTGACTTCAGGAACTTGTACCTGTAGGTGTAATGTGTGAATTAAGTTTTTGTTACAATAAACTAATTGATAATTTATCTGTAAATTACAGTAATTTTCTTCTTTGTCCATGTTCAGAAGCAGATCTTGCTGTTCTCAAGGGTTCAATCATTAACGTTTTTTTTTTTACTCTATGAATTAACAGAAACATTATCTGTTACTGTTCAGTATCTATACTGGAAACTACTGCTCTGTTTGTTAACTTCAAGTACTCAAATAAAAAAAAAAATTGTTGTAGTCTATATGCTTAGATTTTATACTAAGTATCTTTTCTCTTTTACAGGAGAAATAGCAATACAAGGAGAAGTAGGAAAAAAAAAAAAAAAGAGGGACCTCAGTATCTTAGGAAAACGTTCAGAGCTTCCTGAGGGACTGTTATTCATAGAAATTAAACTAATTTAAGATTCATAGGCTATACAAAAGTTAAGTTTAAATAATCTGATCACATTCACAGGGAGTAGCTCCATACTTAATTCTAGCTGTGAGTGGAATAATCATGTTTTGGCCCACATCAGTTTCTTCCCATCACAAAAATTATCTTCCTTTGTTGCTTCTCTGCCATAGTAATAAAGAATGCAAAATTTTGGGAACAACATTTCCATTGACACTTGCTGCTTTGATTGAGCAAACCATCTATTCAGCTGTATTCTACTTAAGACCATTTGCATTTAAGATAGAATGGTATGTAGGTTTCAAGGTGTGTTTAATAAATTGAACAGAGTACTCATCGGGAACAATTACTACAATTCATAGAACATAGCATGAGGAAGACACTATGCTTGTTGGTTGCAGAATTTACCTCCAAAAAAGAAAGAAATGGGCTTTATTTGCTTTATGTAAGTAGATTGGGAGCTCCCACATATGCTGCTCACCAGCTGATAAAATATTCAGGTAAAGTTGCTCTTTATTCAATTACAGCTGTTAAAGTTAGTCCACTGTCCACAGAATATCTATGGGTGGGGGAATAAGAGACATTTTGAAAGTTAGTGTATAATAAAGCAATCTTTCCTGTGCTTTATTTGATACTTTTTTTGTTGTTGTTGTTTTGCACAGCATTTGGACGCTCTCCTAGGACCTATATGAGTTTTTATTTTTTTATCGGATAGATTGACAATTTTCTAATTTGTTTGCAAGATTTGTTTCCCAATATTGTGCTTGAAGAAACCAGGGAAAACTATAGGCATTGATTTTAAGTGCCTAATCCTTAGGCAAACAACATCTCACCCTGAAGGTTTAAGAAGGTATAAACAGACCTCCACCAACATCCTAGGGAACACAGACAATTTATTCAGAAGGATGGAAAAAGTTAGGTGCCTAAACCAGGCTAGACTCTCTCTACATCAGATAGTTGTGTGTATATGTGTTCACATGTCCCTATATGTCTATACATATATGTATAAAGGTCATTTTCATACATGCTGTGTGTTGATAATGTCTCTGAAGTTCTAAATTAGAAACTTTTAGTTTTTATTATTAGCTTCCCAGTAATCCTATTACCTTGCTGTTATGCCTGATTTAAAATAATTCCTTTTCAAGAAAGAAAGAGGTTATTATTGAATAAAAAGATGCAACAGAAAAATGATCCTTTATGCCAAATTTTTTTTTTCTTACAACTTACACTTCTTCTAGTATTTGCAGTTCTTGACATATCCATCCCCCTTTATCAGAATCTCTCTCTACTTACTTTGCAGTGATTCCATATGAGTATAGCCTTCTAAATGAAAAATACTTGATCATGCTGTCACTTTCTATTGCTGTTTATTTTATGCTAATATTCTAAATACAATGAAATTTTGATTTTTTTATTTGTAACTTTCATCAAGACATCATTTTATTTTATACTGGGTGTAGATGGCAAGTCCTGGTAACAGGGAGCTGCAGGGGTGGCCTCTGTGAGTAAAGGCCAGGGGCTGCCACATCCTGGATACAGCTGCTTCCCACGGACTCCACAGCAGACCTGCCTCAGGACATAGCTGAGCCCGTTAGCGAAGCTGGTGGCACCTCTGAGCAAACATATTTTAAAAAAGGGCAAAATGCTTTAAAAGCAGTGAGGAGTGAGGAAAAAAAAAGTGAGAAATGGCGCTGAGAACACCAGTGTTATGGGTTTGTTTAGTGAGGGGGGGCCTAAGGTGGAAGCTTCTGTAGGAAACTGCTAGAAGTTGCTCCCCTTTGTTCAGTGGACTCAGCCGGGCCTAGGGCGGACCCGCTGCTGGCCAAGGTGGAGCCAATTGGTAGCCGAATGTCCCGTGATAACGCCTCTGTGATAACGTATTTAAGAAGGGGAAAACAGGAAAAAAAAGAGAAGAGAAGATGTGAAGAAGCTGAGCGGGGGCAGAGGCGCAGATGTGGAGGCGCAGGCCTCATGGGCCTTGCAGACCTCACCCTCTGGCCTCTCGCCAGGCGGCCGACTGGGCCCATCTCAGCCCGGCCTGGCTGCAAGAAGTGGAGAGGAGATGAGAGGGATGATGTGAAGAGATTCTGAGAGTCTTCTGCCAGCCTGTTGTGAAGAACTTTTCTTGTGAGAGAAACAGCTGCAGACGCCAAGGTCAGTGAAGGAGGGGGAGGAGTAATGCGGCTCCTGGCCAAGATTCCCCTGCAGCCTGTGGTGAAGACCATGGTGGAGCAGGCTGTCCCCCTGCAGCCCATGGAGGTCCACAGAGGAGCAGAGATCCACTTGGAGCCCGTGAAGGACCCCCCACTGGGGGAGGTGGATGCCTGAAGGCGGCTGTGGCCCGTGGAGGGCCCGCTGGGGCAGCCGTTCTGGAGAGACTACACTCCGTGGAAGAGATGACCTACGCCGGAGCAGTTTCGTGAAGGACTGTGGCGTATGGGTGGGACCCCACACTGGGGCAGGGGAGGAATGTGAGGAGCTCTTCCCCCGACTATGAAGCAGCGGCGTAAAACGTCGCGTAATGAACTGACCGCAACCCCCATTCCCTCTTCCCCCCCTGTGCCGCTCGGGGCGGGAAGGTAGTAGAGATAATGTTAAGCTCGGGAAGAGGGAGGGGTGGGGAGGAGGTTTTTTTTTTATCTTGTTCTCTGTCTCATTATCCTGCTAGTTTTAGTAATAAATGAATAGTTTTCCCCAATTCGAGTCTGTTTTTGCCCGTGACGGTAACTTTAAGGATTTACTCCCTGTCCTTATCTCAAACCTCGAGCCGTTTTTCTTCTATTATCTCCCCCTATTCTCTCAGAGGGTGGGGGGAGTGAGAGAGAGACTGCGTAGTCTGGTCCTGAGGAAATTTCTGAGGAAATTTTGAAGAATATTTTAAAATTTATATTAATTATGTTAAAGCAGAGTCATAAATGCATAAAATCAATTATTGTATTAATAGCATATCCATTAAGTAAGTGTAACTTCACAATACACACCTTTACTCTTTTTTTCCTTTAAAAAGTGCAAAACAATAGCTGCATGTTAAGTTTTGCTTAAAGTCAAATTCCTTGTGATAATCAGTTGTGAAAGTTGCAGTGTAATAGCTAGGAGCTACAAAATATGTTTTTTACCTATTTTCCACAGTTCACTTGCAGGAACTGAAGTGGTCAAGATATTCTGGGGCAAGAACTGTTGATTGTATTCCTTTTTAAAGGAAATGTTCATTAGAAACTCAATAATCAGTCATAAGGTAGCAAGTTATTTGACTTGTAAGCTGTCATAATTATGCTTTAGCGTTAACCTTCATAAGTGTTAAAAATCAATGTTTAAATATGCATAACTGATGTAGGATGTATGTATCAAATCCATTACATTTTCAAACTGACAGATCACTCTAAGTCACTTATCATTATTGTCCTTTTCTGAGGATATTAACAATGTTGAGAATTTGAATAGGAATCTCATCACTAGAGTAATAAATAGAGAGCAGCTTAGTTCTGGAGATGGGTATTTGTCTTTCCATTGACCTAGTATTGAATTGCTAAAGATTTCAGGTCTTGAAAATGGCCAAGTATGTGCCTGACAGCTGGAATTGTGTAATGTATACTTAATACAATTCTGAACTCTGACATGTTGATTTCTTTATATGTATTTCATGAAAGCTTTTTATCAGCGGAATCAGAAGATGAGTTCATGTATGTTTCTTTAAAGGAAAAAAAACCAAACCAAACCAAAACAAAGTCTTTATTATTGCTGAGCAGTGCTTAGACAGAGTCAAGCCCTTTTCTACTTCTCACACAATCCCACCAGCGAATAGGCTGGGGTGCACCGAAATCTGGGAGGAGACATAGCTGGGACAGCTGACTTCAACTGACCAAACAGATATTCTGTACCATATGACTTCATGCTCAGCATGTAAACTGAGAAGGAAGTTGGCCAGGGGGTTGCTGCTCAGGAGCTGGCTGGGCATTGATCAGTTAGTGGTGGGCAATTGTTTTTCATATGCATCATTTGTTTTTCTTAGGTTTTATCCTCTTTCTCTTTCCTTTTGTTATTTTCATTTTTTCATTACAACATCATTATTATTATTATTATTTCACTTCATTTAATTTCAATTATTAAACTGTTTTTATCTCAACCCATGAGTTTTCTCACTCTTACCTTTCCAATTCTCTTCCTTCTCATCCTGCTGGAGTGGGGAGTGATCAAGCAGCTGTGTGGTATTTAGTTGCTGGCTGGGGTTAAATCACAAGACACATGAATAAAAAGACTTAAATATTTGAGCTCTAATTATATAGTGTTGTCTACTTTTTTCCATTTTGGTAAAGAATTTAGAGAATTCTGTGATGAGTTTACTTTTTATATATGACATACAGTCTCAATCCATTCTCTATAATAGGCTTAATATTTTACCCAAATTTCAGTAGAGTACTTGAAGTATTTGACTATATATTTTAAATGGATGGAATATTGTTCTTAGAGTTCTATTCAGTTTTCTTCAAGTCTTCAATGGCTTGTTTTGGGAAGCAAATTTATTCTTTACTGATAAGCCCAAGATGAGCAAAACTACACTGTGCAAATTGTAATTGCATGTTTGTAATATCAGGCTCTTCACCTAAATGGAGACCTGAAGAAATGTACTGGTTTTGGTTGGGATAGAATTAATTTTCTTCATAGTAGATTGTATGATGCTATATTTTGTATTTGTGATTAAATAATACAGTTATAACACAGGCTTAATAACACAGAGATGTTTTAGCTATTGCTGAGCAATGCTTACACAACCTTAAGGCCTTTCCTGCTTCTCACACTGTCCCACCAGTGAGCAGGCTGGCAGTATATAAAACTTGGGAAGGGATACAATTAGGACAATTTACCCCAACTGACCAAAGGGATATTCCATACCATATGATTTTGTGCTCAGTAATAAAAACTGGCAGGGGGAAAGTTTCCCAGGGTGAGTTAATTTGGGGGCTAGCTTGACATAGGTCAGCTAGCGGTGAGCAATTGTTGTGGGGTTTTTGTATCATTTGTTATTCTTAATTTTAGTTTGGTTTTCTCTTGGGAGGGTAGATCTTTTTACTTTTAAACTGAATGAGTGAGCAGTTGTGTGGTGCTTAGCAAGGTTAAAACACAACAAGAAAGCATGAACTTTAGTTATGAACAAGGATCAAAACATCTGAAGTGTCATATTGTCCAAAATGACAATGATACACTGTTATAATGTATCCAGGATGGCTTTCTCACACTCATTGTCTACTTGAGACTCATCTCTTCTTCAGAACATATGTATAGTTTCTTCTCCTATGACATTTGCCATAGTCAATATTCTAAGTAAGACAATGTTTATATAAACATTCTGCTGAAAGCTCAGGAGTCTCTCTCTACCAGAATTGTGTAGACATTTGGAACTGGTGGATGAAATTACTAAACCGCTCTCCATCATATTTGAGAAGTCATGGCAGTCTGGTGAAGTTCCCACTGACTGGAATAATGGGTAGTATAACCCCCATTTTTAGAAAGGGGAAAAAGGAAAACCCAGGGAACTACAGGCCAGTCAGTCTCATCTCTGTGAGCAACAAGATCATGGAACAGATCCTCCTGAAAATGATGCTAGGGCACATGAAAAATAAGGAGGTGATCGGTGACAGCTAACATGGCTTCAATAAGTGAAAACATTGCCTGACAAATTTGGTGGCCTTCTACAACAGGGTTACGGCATTGGTGGATAAGGGAAGAGCAACTGACGTCATCTACCTGGACTTGTGCAACAAAAATTATTTACATTTGAAATTGTAAAAAAAAAAAATTATGACCAATAAATATAGATAAAGAATGCCAAAAAATGTATTCATTACATTTTTCTTAAGTTGTTTTATTCATACTGAGCTAGGAAACACAAAAAAAAACCCAAAAAATGTTATTCATTCTATATTGCTTATGGTTATACCATGAGTGCTGAGGAACACTTTACAAAAAAAAAATAATAATAATTTTAGTGGAATATATAAATTTATCATTTTTTTTGAGAGTATCCTAGTGTATTTAAGCACAAAGTGTAGAATCTCTTGGCAAGGACCTCAGAATCTAAATGTAGCTGATGTCTATCATACTCCTGCCTCACTAGTTCACAAAACTGTGATCTGTAGAAAGAATAAAACAGAGATACACAATATTTCACCTAGATCCCAGCTAGCTTTCACATCTTCAACCTCAATAGATTCCTATTAGTTATAAAGCTCGCTCTCTCTCTCTCCCTATGTTATTGTTCCATACTTAAATTAGGGACTTTTTTAAATCCATGAACTATCATGTGTGCTACCTCCTTGCTCTTCATTTCTGTCATTGACAGATTGACCTGGAGAAATAGAAAGCTTCTATATACACATATGAGCATATGTATCTATATTTTTCTCTCAATATCCCTGCATGCCTAATGCACCTACTACAACATGTTCAGTTAAGGTATGAGGATGGAATATTTATTTTACATAATACAGAGATGTCTAGGGGTTTTAAGGATATATTTTGAAACTGTATTTGAGATACAAGGGCCTGGAGCACCTCTTCTATGAAGACAGGCTGCGAGAGCTGTCAGCCTGGAGACGAGAAAGCTCTGGGGACTCCTTGCTGCAGCCTTTCAATACTTAAAGGGAGCTTAAAAGAGAAACATTTTAGCAGGGCCTGTTGTGATAGGACAAGGGGTAATGATTTTAAAATAGAAGGAGGTAGATTCAGAAAGAATTTTTTAACAATAAGGGTGGTGAAACAATGGAACAGGTTGCCCAGATGGTAGATGCCCCATCCCTGGAAACATTCAAGGCCAGGTTGGATGGGGCTCTGAGCAACCTGATCTAGTTGGAGATGTCCCTGCTCCTTGCAGGGAGGTTGGACTAGATGACCTTTAAAGGTCCCTTCCAACCCAAACTATTCTATGATATCTCATGATGATAAATTAGCTATATCTCAAATAAAGGTTTACCAACAATTATCCAAATTTCAAAAAATGTCAAAAATTTCATTTTTATAAATGGCTGATACTTTAGGATTGTTATGATGCTGCAAAAAAAAATTTTAAAAAAGTAAAAACAAAAAACCCAGAAAAGTAAACTGAAGAACATCACAGGAAATGTGACTTAAAAATAACTAATATTAACAATTATTATTGCTTGTGAAAAATATATGGAATTGACACATAATGTTTACGTGGGGAACTGTTCAGCAATATTAATCTCTCAGATGTTTTCAATTTATGTTCCTCTCCTGTAAAGCTTCTAAACATACACTTGCTTGCTTAGTCTTCCACAGTTGGAATCTGTACTGGATGTGCAGAGGCTTCGTACTTTCCCAAAAATACCAGTTGTGAAACAAAAAAAATGTTAGAGTAGTATCTTTCAGTAGTTTAGGAGTCATCACTATGTATTACTGCTTGCTTTTGTCTTTGGAATGTTTCTAAAGGCATTCCTGACAAACTCCGACAGTCAAACAGTAATTTGTACCTTGATAAATTTATTGTGTCTTAAAGACCTGATACTGTGTCTTTTTCTTCACCTTCTGTCTATTTGCATTTTGTGAAACAATGGGGTTTATATTTAACTCTCAGCCTTACCTCTTATTGAGACACTGGCATTATTGTTGTTCAAGAAAGCAGGGATATGAGCAATTCAGATGGCTTTATATTTCCTTTTCCTTCTTAGGACATATGGCACTAATAACCCTGTCTTAAGACAGTAGTATCCTAAGAAGAATCTGTAATCAATCAGTCTTATTCAGAATCAATTTTTAAATTTTAATTCAACTAGTTTTACACAATTACAGCTTATAGTATTTTTAATTTTTTTACATGTTGAATATAATGATCTAAATATTTTCCAGTACCTAAATGCTTCTGGTTCTTCGAGCACACCGGAAAATTTTGATTTGTTAGAAAGTCTGCTGCTGAATGTCAGCACACCTACGGCTGCCTCTTGTTCTTCCTCATCTGACTTCTACTTGCCAGCAGTAGTGCTTCCAGTTTGTTCACTGCTGTTTTTCCTGATATTTCCAAAGCATTTTTCCAATTCTTTTAGACTAGTGTCTATGCTCACCATCTGATGAAAATGTAATGTTTGACATGAAAACTCAGCATTTATCATCAGATATCTATAGAACAAGTTGTTTCCAGTTTTAAGCATGGGGCTATACTATGTGGCTTCAGGTCTCTCTGAGTGGAAACTGCTAGCAAACACAAATCTTTTGAAGTATTGTTGGTCACTTAGCATAGCACACAATTATTCAAATTGCTCCGTGCTTGGAATCTTTGAGGTATTCATTCATTATCTCACAGAATATTATTTGCAATATAGAAGTTAGAAAATTTTAGAAGGAAAATAAACAAGTCTACTTATGAATGTGTTTCACTACAGATATATTGCTATGAAGTAAATTGCCATCAGGTTACAGAATTTATCATGACTCCTACCATACAGAATGTTTTACTTAAAGCTTAGTTTCAAAAGTCACGAGATCATATCAAGCTCTACAATTGAAAATGTATTGTTTCATATATATAAAAAAACACCATATTAGTCAAATGCACAATGAAGATTCCCATGAGAGAAGGAGAGTTAAATGATTACAAATCATGGGGAATTTAGTTTAGTTGCTAAATTTGTGATATTCTTGACTCATGACTTTCACGGTGGAAACTACTGATACAGCAGTAAATAGTAACTGTTCATTCTATTAAATCACTTTGTACAAGTGGACCTGAAAGGTCTTTTAGATATAATTAGATATAGATAGAGACAGAGATACAAACAGAGATATAGATACATGTATATATGGAGACATTGCCGCAAAGAAAAATGAAAAATTGTTAATTAAACATTCAGATTTTCAGTTTAATTTGGCTCTTATGATATAGGTCCACCACAGGAATGAAGAGATGGAATAAAAGCATAACAAGAAAACAGGAGTATCTCGCTTGTATGACCAGCATGGGAACAATAGTGTAACCATACTGGCTAGGTTCATTCTAATAAGCCAGAAAGTCTTTAATCATGGAGGAACTGTGTTGGAGGATAATATGGACAATTTAAAATGTTGAACAGAACTATAGGAGCTGTGTGGTTGACATAGATAACACTAGTTCTTTATAGTGTTTGCCATAAATTATGTTCCTTTAACCCAAGTAGTTTAATTATACTAACTGTGTAATTAAATAACAGCATTAGTATGCCAAATTTGCATATTGCAAAGAAAAATAATGCTGTTTCACTCCAAAAATGTTAAATGGTATTTTCAAAATGAATATTTATTAAGTATTGTGAGGTAGATTTGATGATGATTTTTAAATGTGCAGCTTGCCTTTTTCAGTTATAGCATTATTCTTATGTAAATTGGTGTATTGAGTAGTTGGAGAAAACAAGCTCCCCAGTTTCCTATCAATGTTAGCAAAAAACTAACGAAAACAATGTGGGGGACACAGACCCTTGCATTCCCCCTGGGTCAGCATGGATTCACATATACACATGTACTGATTTTACGGGGCAAGGTTTTGGTTGCAGAACAGCTACAGGGTTGCCTTCTCTGAGGAAATAACAGGAACTACTCCCATGTGGGACAAAGCAGGTTTCAGGTGGTTTTGGTTTTGCTTTTATTTCTTTGTAACCTACTCTGTTCTTAATTGGCAATCAAATAAATTTTCCCCCAGTCTAGTCTGCTTTGCCGGTGGTGGTAACTGGTGAATGATCTCCCTGTCCCCACCTCAGTCCATGAGCTTTTCATCTTGTTTTCTTCACCTGTCCTGTGGAGAAGGAGGAGTGAGAGTGGCTTGGTGGGCACCTGGCAGCCAGCCAAGATTAACGCACCACAACACATCTGTTCTGTACAAACTTAATCACTGTGTTGTTCTGTGGCTGTTCTACAGCTTTGCAGTCCATGCTCTTGTGAGGAAGCGGTCCTGGTGGAGTACCAGGCTTTTAATAGCATAAGATCTTTGCAAGAAAATAAGCTGTTGTTTAAGGAAAATGTTGAATCTTATAAGGCATTGCATGATGTTGTGTAGAGGAATAATATTCAAATTTATATATATATATATATAGTTCTGGAACCTGGATTATCTGTGTGTTTTGGTGATGACACAAAACTGGGAAAAGTGGGAAAAGTGGCTGGTACACTAGAGGTTTGTGCTGCCATCCAGCGGGATCTTGACAGGCTGGAGAAATGGGCTGGCAGGAACCTGATGAAGTTCAACAAAGGGACATACAAATTCCTGCATCTGAGGAACAAAAGCGTCATGCACCAGTGTATGCTGGGGGCCATCCAGCTGGAAAGCAGCTTTGCAAAAAGAGACCTGAAAGCCCTAGTACATACCAAATAAAGTATGAGCCAACAATGTGTCCTTGTAGCAAAGAAGGTTAATGGTATCCTGGGCTGCATTAGGAGGACAGTTGCCAGCAGGACGAGGGAGATGACCTTTCCCCTCTATTCAGCACTGAGGAGACCATATCTGGAGTGCTGTGTGCAGGTCTGGGCTCCTCAGTACAAGAAAGATTATGGACATAGTGGAGAAAGTCCAGAGAGAAGCCACTAAGATGATTAAGGGCCTGAAGCATCTCACATATGAGGAAAGACTGAGGAAGCTGGAACTGATCTGAGGAGAGGTTTGGAGAGGTTCGGAGAGGAGAGATTCAGAGAGGTTCGGAGGGGTTTGGAGAGGACGGGAGAAAGCAAGAAGGGAGAGTGCAGAGAAGAGGGAGCCAGGCTCTTGTCAGTGGTGTTCAGTGACGGGACCAAAGGCAATGAGCACAACCTGAAACATAGGAGGTTCCCTCTGAACATCAGTAAACACTTTTTTTTTTTTTTTTTTCACTGTGACCATGACTGAGCAGCGGCACAGGTTGCCCAGAGAGGCTGTGGAATCTCCATCCTTGGAGATACTAAAAATCCATCTGGCTATGTTCCTGAGCAATTTAGTCTAGGTGGCCCTGCTTGAGCAGGACATTGGACAAGATGACATCCAGAGGTCCCCTCCAATCTCAATCATTCTATGAATCTGTGTAAATTAAATAAAAACAGCAAAATATAAACAAAGAAACAACAACAAAAAAAACCCTCCCTTAGCTAATACAGATAAACAAAAATAAATTGAAGAATATATGTTTGAATATGTAAAAAGTACGTAACAAGTGTGAGCTGGATGTTGGAGAGGAGAAAGGGGCATTTGAAAAGAGCTTTAAAAACCATTGGAAAATAGCACTTACTGACTACTGATGGTAGTGGAGAAATCTGCAGATCCATGCCTGCCAGGACGCTTCTTTGGAGGACTCCAAAAAGCCCATTGTTAATTAGATGAAGTAGTGATGACCTGAATACAAAATAGCTTTAAATGATAGACTGGAAATAGATGAGAAATATTTCAGTTGTAAAAGGTACGGTGGAACAAAATGACGAGACTCAGAAAGAGCACCAATGATCTGTGTAATCATATAGAGCTCAAACATGGGAAATAAAGGAATATTATTCAACAATTCTAACACCAGAAAAGAGGAACCCAATGAAGTTTTCAGACACATCAGACTTATAAAATGAACAGAATAAAAATGGTTTTGCACGCAATAATTGAACTCTGAAATCTTCCAGCACAGCAGTAAACCAATACTTTTAGCTGAGGAGGATAAAGAAAGGATTAAAAGAGACACTGTAAGGCAGTAGTTTCATCACTGGCTATTAAACAAAGTGTTTATCTACATGTGAGTTTTCTTCAATCAGAAGTCAATTTTAGAAGGAAGGGAAACTCACAGTTTTCTATGTGAAATGCATTTTTCTGTATTAAAGCAGTGTTGAAGCTTGCAAGCTGGATTCCTTTCGTATGAAACTACACTGAATGATGTACTCTAGGAGCACATCTAATGTGGTCTGAGGGCTAATGTAACACCATGTGTTACACCGTCTCTCCCAATTGCATTAGCAAGGTAGCAGGCAGGGCAGAAGGATGAGATCAGTGCAAGGTGTTTTGTTTCTTGTTTCTTTTCCTCCACTGCACCATGTTATTTACTCATTTTCCTCTGCTCCAGCATGGGTCACCTGTGGGCTGTAGTCCTTCAGTGTGTCCCTGCCCTGCCGTGGGTTGCTCACAAAGCACAGTCCCTTGGGAGTGTCCCTGGCCCGCAGTGAGTTTCCTGCAGTCCTACTTGCATAGCTCTTGCGTGTTGCACCTCCTTCCAAGATTACCTCTCTAGCTATGATCCCTTCCACGTTCTTCTCTACTCCCCCTGTTTCTCCTTCCATGTGTCCTCTGTGTGTCTCCTGCCCCTCATGGCTGCCATTTTTCCTTAAATATATCTGAGCCAGGGTGACAAAAGCTTCCCTTCAGCTTTGGCACGCAGTGGGATTCTTATATCAGTGTTAGAGCTGGCTGGGGTGGGCTGGGACAGCCCTTTTCCCGAACCTTGCCAGTTATGCTCCCTTCAGAGAGGAGGGCCAGAGGTGGCCTGAGAGACCTCAACAGTCACTGCCTGACAAGCAGTCACTGGTGTCACTGGGTGGTGGGCTCTTGTGACACTTCCACGCTTCAGCTGGGAACCAGGGAACAGGAAACATATCATAATTAAAGAAACATAAAAGTAACACCAACTGTACCTTGGACTTGAGAAAATGATCTCCATCACCAGGATCAGCTGGTGAAGAATTTAGGATGCTGGTGATTTATTGAAACACATCCCCCACCACTTTTACTTAAGGAAAACTAGTGTCATCGTTTCCAGCCTCCAGAGGAGCACTGGCAACATAAGCATATCACCCAAGAGGCAGATACTAGGAAGCTCTGTATGCCAATGTTACCAATATTATAAATATTTTTTTTGTATTAATTAGATAATTTACTATACATATTAGTATAATTTAAACTGCAGCTGTAATTGTATTTTGATCAAACTATTAAGACGTGTTAGACCAACAATAAATTCTTACTTCCACATATCAGAAACCCCTTTTGTCCAATGTAAGATTTTTAACTGTAGCAGCAGTATATGCCTGATCAAAACTCTGGTAATATTACTGGAGCCTCTTCTCTTGGATGCAGCGGGCATATAAGAACGATAATTCTAGTAGAAACAAGTGTGAGAAAAGCTGAGTGAGTTTTAAAATACCTTCAATTTTTTTTAAGGATTAGTGTTTTGAAGGCAAGATAATCCTTGTACATTTCAGAAGTAGTGGCATTGGAGACAATTGAAATCATAACAAACATGGTACTTAATTCAGTATTTTAATTAAGTAAAGATTCTGCCATATTTGTTCATAATCCAGCTTTATTATTGAATATTCACACATCTTAGACTCATTCTAAACACTGGAAAATAAAAAGGCAGTAAGAGTTGCAATGGATAGCTTACATTCAGATGTAAAAGTTTACAAAAAGGCATTCCTTCCAAAGAATGTTATTGCTTTGCAGAATTGTTGTTAGTATTTAAGCTATTTAAGATATATCTGTAAGACAAAATATTTTACCAATCCATTATTTAAAAAAAAACCCCAAAACAAAAGATTCATTTATCACTTCTCTACACATGTTTCTAGTCTTCCCCTCCCCCCTTTCAGTACCTTATAGAAACTTGTCCTTTACTTAAGGTCACCCCTACTATCTGAGCTAGATACAGCACCTCACTTTTGAGTTACACACTTTACTGTTATCAGATTACATCCTAATCAAATTGCAGTGGATTACTGGATTAATAATGATCAGTTTGCAAAGTTATATTGTTTCACAGTTGTAAAAAACATTTCAAAAGTCCATTGCAATTGGAATGAGTAGTTCAAGTTGTTTTTAAAGATGCTTTATATCTGTTTCAAAAGTCTGAATTGTAAAAGCTGTAATAATCACACCGTCAAAAATATTTAACTACTATACTAATAGTATATCTCTCTTTAGAAGAATTTCAGCCCAGCTTCTTTATTTACTACTTGCTTTTTAAAACAAAATAAAAAACGTATGCCAAAAAGCCTTATATGTCTAAAACTGAAAATAAAAAGTATATTTTTTGTGTCTTTTCTAGCTTGCAAGCTGTAATGTAGTATTTTAAATATACTATTAATATTTAGGTAAAAATATCTTGCCTTAATATTTTCATGTACCTGCAATAGGAAATGCATGATCATTAGACATATTCTTTCAGTCTGAACACATGCTAGACTGTTCTGAACTGTGCCATAGGAAAAAAAAGTAATTCTCTGGGTTAAGTCTAGAAATTTAATGCTATCTCTGCATATTTTTTTAGACAGATTCAGTCTTATATTTTAGGCTGCTTAACACTGTTTCGTAAAACAAAATGGATCAAGACCCAGCTGGGCTAGATATGCAATATTTATGCCTTGTTCATACCTTTACAGCAATGTCATGTATCAGTGGTTGAGTCTGGCTGGATGTCATTTATTTCTTCATTAATTTTTGTGATCTGTTTGTATAGCTATAATTGTATTTGGAATGATAATATAGGAAATAGAAAGGACTAATTAAAACCTCTTCCTAATGTAACCTACGAGGCTGTTGGCCTTCTTTGTCACAAGGGTGCATTGGTGGCCCACCATCAACATGGCATTCAACAGGACCCTCAGGTCCTTTTGTGCAAAGCTCCTTCACAGCTCATTTACACTCATTGTGTACTAGTGCATGGACTTACTCTTCCCCAGTGAAAAGACTGTACATTTCCCTTTGTTGAACTTCATGTGATTCCTCTCATACTATTTCTCCAGCCCATTGAGATCCCTCTGAATGGTCGCACACCCATCTGGTACATCAACCACTAGCCTCAGCTGGCTGGCTGAGGGTACACTCTGTCCTATCACTGAGGTCATTAAGACATTAAGTAGCATTGGTCACAGTACTGACACTGAGTATACAGTCAGGTTGTAATCTATTTCATTGTCCACTGATCTAGTCCATACTTCATCAGTTTGTCAGTGAAGATGTATAACAGTGTGCTTCCCTCTATCCTGCCCCGACCTGACCACTTTCCTGTAACCTTGCTTAAGTGATAACCACCAGTGGCAGCTGTGATGAATGCATCTGGTGGTTATGGGTGCATCAGGATTAAAGTGGATTCAGGGGATACAGATAACAACATGATAGCCAAGGGATGGTGATGTGCCCACCTAACCACAGTGCTGGTCAATGTCCAACTCAATCCAAGTTGGTATGCAAATAGGACTATGAGTCAATTATCTTACTTCATAAATAGTGATCAGACCAAGAGCCCTTTGAGCTCTCCTGCATGGCAGTGGGCTGCATGCCAGGATCTCCCCTTGAGTAAGACTGCCTCTCAAGGTTACTCCTCAAGGCTGAGAGAATCCTTATCGTATCACAATTGGGAATAAAAGTGCTGAAACTTTGAAATCTTAGCTAACTGATACAAAGGATTGATTGTGCACATATAATCCTTTAGACATAAACTGTTGGCCAAGTCTGCCACTAGGATTGGATCCAGCCGCACACCTAGACTCCTCTCTGAGGAGTTTAGAAAGAAAGGGCTTGCTTTCTGAATCTCAGGACTCAACATGGGGGTCCCCCTGCCAGTTTTGTCTGACCCCATCCTCTATGCGGTAAATAACCCTGTGTACCTTGCCATCAAATCTAGTAACATTTACTATCAAACTTTGTTAAATTGCTACTTTATATCAACAAAGTGTATTGTTGCTTCTCTCTTGCAAGTGAAGTGCATTACTTTCACTCTGTCCATGACATGGACAGTATGTTAGCAGGAACAGTATTGAAAGCGTTGCTAAAGTAAAGATAAACAACAGCCACGGCTCTCCCTTCATCCACCAAATCAGTCATCTCATTGCTGATAGCTTCCAATCACCTTATCCTCCTTCATACGTTTGGAGATAATCAAATGTGATCTTACAATGACATCATCCACTTTCCTCAGCTTTTATGAGTGCTTCCCATCAGGCTTGACTTGTTTACATCAAATTTGTTTAAATGTTCCCTAACATGACTCTCCTTCACCAAAGGAAAGTCCTCTTCCCTCTAGATTTTTCCCACAGGTAATCTAGCACTCCTGAAGATAATCTTCACTAGTCCTGACTGAAGCAAAGACAACACTGGGTGCCTTCTTCATATACCTTGTCACACCAGGTGACAATTCAGCAGCAGACCGTCTTCCCTTGTTTTCCTTTTGCTTCTGGGTTACCTGCAGAATATGATAATTAGAATACAATAATAATAATATATTTCCAATAATGAATAATTTCTAATTAATTTCTATTGTCAAATTTATTTGTCCTCCATCCCAAAACATAACTGAAAGATTGTTTCCCAGTGGTTTCTCATCGTTTTCCTTTAGTGCAAGTGATTTATGATATCTGTACATGTTAGAAGGAATGAAACTCATTTTACCTTCTTGGAACGATCTAACGCCTTTTACTGTCCATGCACTGTCAGGAATCCCTTTCAGAAAAGTATTTAAGATATAGGTTAACATTAGCTATAATAACCTACATTTATCACATGTCCATACCACTATTACTGAGGACACAGGTGGAAACCACAGCTGAATGGACAGTCTGAGAGTTATACATTCAGGAAAAGAGCATGAGTAAGAGTCTTGCCTTTCCCCAGCAGCCTAGCCGAGGGTGTCATGAGAGATGAAAAAGTCTATGGTTTTTCCCTCTCTGGAAGGAAAGCAGACTTCAGAGGAAAGTAAACTTTACAGCAATAAAACACATCCTTTCAAATCTTGTTTCAACTTCCCAGCAGATGTCTTTTCCCTGGAAATATGTGCAAATGGGAATGTGGAACAAATATCTCCATTAGTGAACTCTAGAGTATCTATATATCTTTGTGGTTTGCACTGATATTTGGTCCTAATATAATAGAAAAAAAAAAATTCTAAGTCCTATAATGAACAGCTGTACACCCACTAATTTGAAAGATTTTAAAGAAAAATAATTTACTTTCTTCTTTATTTATTTTGAGGACTAATTGCACTTTTGATTTTTCCAGTACTTTTTAAAGGGCAAAAATAGCTGATAGAAATGTACAGTTTAATATCACCTAGTGATTTTCATTATGAAAATTGGTATATTAAAAATACTGCTTAGATTTCCCTAAGGGTGAAGGGTCTAAGTAAAACTTTAAGGCAATTCTCCTTCAAGAAAACTTAGTCAGCAAATAACTGACTCAAGACTTAGCTATTTGAAATTAATTTACCATGCAGCATATTGTAGTAATTCTAATCTAATTCAGAGTAATTTTTTTTTATATTAAAAAATGTGTCTTTTACTGAGGTACTTTTCATGTCACATAAATATTTTTCAGTTTGCTCACTTTCAATAAATATTCTCCTGGTGAGTTTTGGTGTTTTTGTTGTTGTTATTTCTTTTTTTGGTGGTTGTTTTTTTTGTTGTTGTTTTTCCCCAGGGGAAAAAAAAAAAAAAAGCAAAACGGAAGAAACCAAAAAGTCAAAGGAAGAAATAAGCTTAGTGAATATATTTTTTTTAAACCAAATGTAATATTTTAAATTCCTAAATGTGCAATTTTTACGAAACTGTTAAAGAGAAATATTTAGACAACAGTTTTGTAAGTCTTCTTCACATAGTCTTATTAGGTGGCCTATTAAACTATACTTTATACATATGTGTGTGTGTATATATATATACATACATATGCTATACCAATAGTTTCCGGACTCACAAACTGGAGATCCTCAAATTTTTCTTCTCTTCTAAGTAAGTTCCTATCTACAACATGTGCACTTGCATTAATTACAGTTAGTTCCCAAGTGCCCTGGAGAATTCAGGAGAAAGTATTTTAATAACTGTTTTGGTCTTGATATTCAACACATGTTGCAATACATCGTTCCTGAACCTCTGGAGCTTATGTCACAAGAATTAAAAACCAATGAAAACATAAGCATTAGTAAAATCTTAAGGAAACTAGTAATTATATTATAATTGCATATTGTAATTTTGCCAACTAAAAAATAATCAGATAAAGAAATGGTAGGGAAAGGAATTAAAGGGAGTTAGAAACTAGCAAGACTATTTTAAACATTTGATTTTTCAGGAGGATATGGCCGAGAAAATTCCTAACTTTTTTTTCATTAAGAGTACTAATGGTTGGTAATATGATTCTTATATGTATACTACATATACATTTAAAATATGAAAAACGCTTTGCCATACTTTATGTTAAATCACATTCAAAAAGTTTGGTGGTTTTATTGCTATGGCACTGTACTTCAAATATAATAACTGTACAGCAGTTTTCAGTTCTCGGTCATACTTTTTTTGGAGGGGGTAGTTGGTTGTTTGGTTTTTGGTTTTTTTTTGTTCAGAACAGTCAAAATAGTTAGAAGGTATACCATGACAATATATCTTTGTAATACAAATCTACTTAAATTCAAAACACACATTAAAAAAATCATTTTTCCAAATACATTCTATATACATAGCAAAAATGCAATAATTGTGAGATACTAGGAAAAATGAATTAAACATGGAGTCTTGCTAAATAATTCTATTTTGCTTCTAGTTTTGTTTCAGAAAAGAAAGCTTGCTTTGAATCAATTTAGTTAAACACTTTCCATCTCATAGAGTTCCAAAAACAAACATTTATAGAACCTTAAGAAGCTGAAAGCTATTACAGGGGTTTTTGTTGTTTTATTTCCTTTATTCTTGCTTCATGCAGTTTCCATAAAAAAAAGACTACATACTGTACAAGTAACTCTTCAGATAAATAAATTTGCAGTGCTATCCAAAACTGAATTCAATTCTGAGTTAAACCATGCCTGCCAATTATTTCCAGCTATCTATTTGGTAGACCAGTTCTATTCAATTTAAATTCCATTCGCAATAAAAATTTTTATACAATGGTGTGCTCTGAAATTGATACTTTGTGAGAGACAGGAACAATAAACAGTTTTATTTTCTTTACTGTTCCTTTTGTGGAAGAAAACAGAGGAACAGTAGAAATCTGAAAAACAGTGAATTTTAGCTGTAGCACTATGGAGGTTCTAAAGCTGTTAGCATTCTCATCTCAATATTTTTTTAAAAATAAAGATGTATGGCTAGGCTGGGACTACACAAAATCTCTTAAGTTTATGTTTTTTAAAAAACAAATAAACCTGTCTGCTTTCAAAATATGTTTTAAAATGAACACTTGCATTTCAAAAAATGACGTACTTTCAATTTATCAACTCAATATAGAGTGATACTAATTTTTAAACCTATATCTTGTACATCAGATAGGCAGGCATTTCTAATTTAGTTTTTGTCGAGGGTGATATAGTGTAGAGCGTAAGGAAAATGAGAAAAATATATATGCTTCTTTATTGAGTTTAGATATTTCTAATAAAGGGAGAAAACGAGAAGGTCATAGCTATGTTCTTTACTATTAGCTCATTTCCCGTCTTCACATATTCATAACCTAACATATTTCTAAAAAGGATTTCACAAACTACTATATCTTCAGCATACCCGATTACTTTCCTCAAATGAGGCATAAAATTTGTTTTCTCTTCATAACCTTCTGTCATAGTTCAGCCCCAATCAGGACCAGACTACGCAGTCTCTCTCTCACTCCCCCCACCCTCTGAGAGAATAGGGGGAGATAATATAAGAAAAACGGCTTGAGATTTGAGATAAGGACAGGGAGAAATCCTTAAAGTTACCATTACGGGCAAAAACAGACTCGACTTGCGGAAAACCATTTATTACTAAAACTAGCAGGATAATGAGACAGGGAACAAGATAAACCTCCTCCCCATCCCTCCCACTTCCCGGGCTTAACATTATCTCTACTACCTTCCCCCCACCGAGCGGCACAGGGAGGGGAAGAGGGAATGGGGGTTGTGGTCAGTTCATCACGTGTTGTTTTACACCGCTGCTTCATAGTTGGGGGAAGAACTCCTCACATTCCTCCCCTGCTCCAGTGTGGGGTCCCACCCATATGCCACAGTCCTTCATGAAACTGCTCCAGTGTGGGTCATCTCTTCCACGGGGTCCAGTCCCTCCAGAACGGCTGCCCCAGTGGGCCCTCCACAGGCCACAGCCGCCTTCAGGCATCCACCTCCCTCGGTGTGGGGTCCTTCACGGGCTCCAAGTGGATCTCTTCTCCTCCATGGACCTCCATGGGCTGCAGGGGGACAACCTGCTCCACCATGGTCATCACCACAGGCTGCAGGGGAATCTTGGCCAGGAGCCGCATTACTCCTCCCCCTCCTTCTTCACTGACCTTGGCATCTGCAGCCATTCCTCTCACAAGAAATTCTTCACAACAGGCAGGCAGACACCTCTCACGTTCTCTTCACATCTCACTCACTTTTCATCTCCTCTCCACTTCTTGCAGCTGGGCGGGGCTGAGTTGGGCCCAGTTGGCCGCCTGGCAAGAGGCCAGAGGGTGAGGTCTGCAAGGCCCATGAGGCCTGCGCCTCCACATCTGCGCCTCTGCCCCTACTCAGCTTCTTCACATCTTCTCTTCTCTTTTTTTTTCCCCCTGTTTTCCCCTTCTTAAATACGTTATCGCAGAGGCGTTATCACGGAACATTCTTCTACCTGTCGGCTCGGCCTTCTCCAGCAGCAGGTCCGCCCTAGGCCCGGCCGAGTCCACTGAACAAAGGGGAGCAACTTCTAGCAGTTTCCTACAGAAGCTTCCACCTTAGGCCCCCCCCTCACTAAACAAAACCACAACACCTTCACTGACTTTGGCTGTCATTACATCTAAAGAAAAAGAAAAAGTTAATGATATTTTTTGTCACTATCATTGCATAATCATTTTGCATTTATTTTAGTATCTTCTAACAGAACAATCAGATAGTACTGAAGTCAGTGTATCTATTACTTGATCTCTAACTGTTTGAGAGACTGTGGAGTTTTTATGGGAAGCTAACCATAGAATATATTTAAATGTATATCAATAATATTTAGATTTTATACAGACTTAGAAATTTCCATGTATCTGTTTATATTCATATATAATATGTATTTTTGAGCATGAATCTATGAACACAGAGAGTAACAATGTAATTTTTAAAATTATTTTATTTCCTGGTGAAGTAATTAACCTTGGGGAAAAAAAAATGTGCCCATTGGGTTATAATTTGCATGAATTCTTGACTTGAAGAGTAAGCTGTGTTATTATTGTTATCCTAATTTCCATGTACAGTTGTCTTCACAGATACTTGCCTCACATTTTATGAAGCAGTTTCATGCACATATTGTTTAAGGTTGTTTAAGTTGAGTTTTGAAGGTAAACACAAGCAAGGAAACAATTTTTTTTGAGCACATTGTTTAGAATAAAGTTGTGGTTACATTTTTAAATAAAGCTAAACTTCACTGATTTTCCTAGCAGTTTACAAGAGATCCTGTGAGTTAAGAATGTGGACCTAGTATTTTATGTTGTAGGATTGAATCAAAAGGTATATGTGATTTTGTATAATGACCATAGTACCTATTTTTTTTTTAAATCTTTACTTCATGGTTGCTCTCAGAATATTTTTAGCTCCTCTTCTCTACAGTATTAATTAACAGGTGAAAAAAAATGTTTTTAGAGGAATATCAAAAAGCAATGAGCTCAGTCTTCTGTCTCTAGAGGACCGTATTATCTCTTACAGAAGACTGGAAAGCAATTTGTCTGTTGTGTGTGCTATGTTAAAATGTTCACTTTATTGGGAAGTCAATCCAACTCTTTTTTATGAACAAGTACTTGCAGTTAAAAAAAAAAAAAAGTAGACGAAATAGAATAGATGTACTTAGAAGCAAAACTGGTACTTCTCAGATGCACATTTTACTAATTTGAAATGCTTTTTCTGTCCAAAATAATTGCACAGAATTTTAGGCTTTTATTTTCCGCATGTCTGAATTCTTTGCGAAAATATTTTCTCACCTCTGCACTGGACCACACAACAAAACAAGAGAATAGTTTACAACAAAATCACTTTTCCTTCTATAGTTCTTAAAAGTTATTAGATAGTGTACGTGTTGCATATGAACTGCTTGTTCAGTGGGCTTACTGGTGAAGAATTTTTCACTGTTTGCTTGTCATGTTAACCAAAAGAGTGTTTTTGCAAGCTGCAAAGCTCAACTTTTTAGAAATGTTTTGCTTGCAATAAAAAGATTGTGATTTTTTTTTTTCTTCCATATTTAACTTTAATTTATGCTATACAGGGTTTGGTTTACTTTTAATAAGTATTGAGACCGAATCTCACATTTTCTGTATCCAGTGTCAAAAATTATCTTTTACAGTTGCCGAGCTGAATATATTGCAGACTTAGACTTGTGTAAGGTTCGGTAAATTGTAGTTATAATTATTTTAAGTGTCAGATCTGCCTAATAAGGGAAGAGTAGAAACTTTCTTGATTTCTTTTTTCTCATTAGTCAAGATTATTATAATTACATAAATTTTCTGAAAAGTTAATGTAAATTGAAGATTGCATAACTTTCTATAGCAGATAATACATTTTTTAAGCCGAAGAATTTCTATAGTGTTTAACATAATGAAGTCAAATCATTATCTCTTCAGCCAGATGACAGCTTGTATTGTCAATAATGCTGATTAAGGAAGCAAAAAGAAAATCTGCATCAGCTGATACACTTTTCATATTTTAAATCAAGTCAATTACAGGGGAAGAAAAGCTGGACCTAGGGCAGAGAATTTAACTCAGAGACACTAGAATCTAAGAATATATTGCTTATATGTTCAAATAGCATAAAAAAATGCAAAATTAAGGCTCATGTAGATGGGAAAAATCTTTCAACCACACTGAATTTTAATATAATAGAAAGCTTGAAAATGAGTGTTTTATATTAAATATTTAAGGCTCTGATTAATTTAATTAAGGATCTCACACATCTCATTTGCCAAATTACCTTAAACTCTAAAAGTCCTGATTTTTCTCAAAATGATGGCTCTTCCCTTTTTATTTCCTGTCGTGCTAAACAACTATTCTCCAAAATGCCCCATCTGCATGTATCAAGTTACATGTATACCAATTCAGTATTTCTGGTCTTGCTTGTTTGTTTGTTTTTAAACAAACAAAAAAAATGGACCTTGCATCATTTTCCAATTTGCTCGTTTGATAAATTCAGTGGGTTTTATGATATTTTTCTCAGGAAATGCACATTCAACTTTGGACTGCTCTTGATTGCCTAGAACTGAAAAACCACAATTTCTCAGTGGAAAACTTTGTTTTCATACTCTAGAATAGGAATCCATGATTTTTGTTCTTAGTTGCTGTAAGAGACTGTGTCGAATGTTTGCCCCAACATTGTCAAAACGTCAAACTACCACTTAAGCAATGGAACATCAGTTCAACCATAGGCCTGTTATCTTGCAAGCCAATTCCTGATCTCTTGCAAGCCAGTCTACAGGCTTCCTGTTTTAAGGACAATGAATATGCAATGAGACAATGATAAAAAGACAGAAACAACCAACATCAAAAAAGGGAAAACCATCATCTAAAGAACCATCATCGAAGCAACGTCGGAACCAACATCGGACAGAACGTTCTCCCACCGAGTGAACTGGACTGTCGGGACGCCGCAGCTCCATGGTGGTAGCTATTGCAATGAAACTCTTTTCCCTCTTTCCTTTCTTTCTCTCTTTCTCTTGCATTGCAAACTCGTTGTTGGGCAAATAAAGTTACCTGGTGCTTGACTCTGTTTTGAGTCTTAATTCTGTTCCCGAGAATACGAGCAAAACCACGCTCCGGTGTGTGTGAGGTTGGTCTGGCCGCCCCTAGCCTGCCAGACTCGTTGATTAGACGTGGTCCTCAGTCTGTTATCATTTTATTGTCTGATATCCAAAGAACACTTGTCATGTGACATCATGTCTCTCTTGTACCAGTACAAGAGACCCAGTACTCAAAGTTTGCTCTCATTAGAGCTGAATAGAAGGGTAGCATGATCTCCCTCAACCTGCTGGCAATGCTTTTCCTAATGAAGCCCAGGAAGCTGTTGGCCTTCTTTGCCACAAGGGTGCATTGGTCACCCACAGTCAACTTGGTGTCCAGCAGGACCTTTGGGTCTTTTTCTGCAAAGCTTCTTTCCAGCTCATTTGCTCTCAATATGTACTGGTGCATGTGGTTATTCCTCCCCAGTGAAAGTATTGCACATTGTCCTTTGTCAAATTTAGTAAGATTCCTCTCCTCCTATACTTGATACCAATCCTTGATGGAGATGGTCACCTGACAAATAAGGAGGAAGAAAAGACTGAGGCATTCAGTGCTTTACTTGCCTCAGTATTTAATGTGAAGGATAGATTTTAAGCTGCCCAGTCCCCCGAGCTGGAGAACCACGACTGCAGGAACAGTGACTTTCCATTTGTGGACACTGAAATTGTAAGGGATCAGCTGTACCGGTAGAATGTTCACAAGTCTGTGGGGCCTGATGGGATTAATCCCAGAGTACTGAAGGAGCTAGAAGTTGTTATTCAATTATCTACCCAAGGTCTTTGGAGTCTGAGAAGGTTCCCACTGCCTGGAAGATAGCCAGCTAGTTCTCCAGATCTTTTTGCCTTTTTTTGAAGATAGGGGTGATGTTTGCTTTCTTCCAGTTCTCTGAAGCCTTTCTCAGTTGCCATGAACTTTGAAAGATAATCAAGAGTGACCTTGCAATGAGATCAGTCACTTTCCTCAACTCTTGTGGGTGCTTCCCATCAGGTCCTTTGAACTGTTTACATCAATTAAAAAAAAAAAAAATATTCTTAACAGGACTCTCTTCCACCAAGGGAAGGTCCTCTTGTCTCCAGGATTTCCCACAGGTCTCAAGCATCTAGCACTCCTGAAGATTATCTTAAGTAGTCAAGACTGAAGCAAAGGCAACACTGAGTATCTTGGCCTTCTTCATATACCTTGTCATACCAGGTGCTCTGCCTTATTCAGCAAACAGATATGCATTTTTCCCATGTTTTCCTTTTCCTACCGAGTTACCTGCAAAAGCTTTTCTTGTTGCCCTTCAGATCCCTTGTCAGATTCAATGCCAGCTGGGCCTTGGCTTTCATAACCACATCCTTGCATGCTTAGACTGTGTTTCTATAGTCTCTGTGTTGGTTTCTTTTACTGGGGGCAGGGGTGGGGCTTTGTTGGCAGCTTCTGCAAGAAGCTGCTAAAAGTTTCCCCTTTGTCCAGTGGACTTGGCTGTGCCTAGGGCAGACCCGCTACTGGCCAGGGCTGAGCCAATTGTTGACAGAATATGCAGTGATAATGGCTCTTAGTAATGTATTTAGGAAGGGGAAAAAATGAAAAAAAAAAAAAAAAAAAAAAAAAAAAAAAAAGGAGAGATGTGAAGAAGAGAGGAAGGGGGCAGAGAGGGGGAGGCATGAGCCTTGTGGTGAACCTGTTCACTGTTGCACATCTACAGGTAGAACAGGAGTCTTCTTGCTAGTACCAGAAATTCCAAGTTTCTAGCCACCACCACACGAGTCTTGATTTTTCCAGCTGGATGAACACAGTACAGTTGAGCAATTCAAGATTTTTGTAAGCTTCAAGGTCTCAGAGAAGATCCATACATGGAGTCTGGAATGCAGTCTGCTGAATTCCTCTAGCAGTAGCTTCCCTTGACAAAAGAGATCCTCTACCAATGCCCATTTGCTTGCAAGGACTCCATCTCTCCAGCCTCAGTAAAAGACTCCAAGCCTGGCCCACTCTACAGCCCCAGACTTGGAGAGCTACATTTTTTCCTTCGAAATTGAATTTGGGAATGAAGATTCTGATGTACAAGTGGTAGTTGTTGCAGCTGCCATTGAGGTCTGCGTCATGTGGCACATTACCACTATTCCTGAGCACATTTCCTGTCTAACTGCTACACAAACTACACCATTAGCTGTGCTCTAGATTGGCATTAAGATAAACCTGCCCCTTCCACCTGCTGAAAGGATGCTTGTTCCTCCCTAATCAGGAGTCAGCTGGAATATAAGCTCAAAGTACCCTTTAATCAAGAACAGCAGGTTCTTTATAACAGAAGATTAGAAAGGCTTTTGGCAGAGTCTCCCATATCATTGTAGCCCATTTCAAGATTATCTGGATAGCTGAACATAAGGTAGGTTAAAATATAGCTGGACCACCAGGCTCAGAGTCTTGTAATGAACACTAAAATGTCTAATTGGCAAAGAGGCAATGAATTTAAGTCAGAAGGGTATATACCTGATTGACTGGTGATCATCTTCTTACAACAGCAGGAATTAAGCTATATATAGCAGTTGGAGAATATGTTCTTACCAGCATCCCTGTGATATTAACCTGCCCCATTAGGTAACTAGATGCAGTGGTCAGTTCATCATCACTAACTTAGCAAAAAGTGGAATTTACCCTGTATAATATCTGACATTATTTGTGCAACAATGCAAACTTCCTCCTTTTGCCTCCTTCGCTGAGGAAGGAGAAGAAATGTGTCTCAGTCATGCCCGAGCTCAGTTTTAATGAATCAAGTAAAGGGCTGATTTTTTCTTTGTTGTTTTGGTTTTTTTTGTTTTTAATACTTGCTTACAGAGTCCTGAAAGTTCTGTAAAGAGGCATTTGATTTATATTCCTTTAATTCATTGAGATGGAAAAAAGTAATCAGTTTTTGAAATAGAATTTAAAGCAGATCATTTTAATGGCATATAAAGACATGTGGTGCCTTAGAGGTGATACTGGTTGTCTTGAAAAATTTCTGTGATTAGTTTCAATGCAATCCATTTTGAGGAAAATAAATTGAGCAATTACAGGTAAGTGCTACCTATTGTATACTAGTTTTGGCACAAATTGTAGGACATACCAAAAAAAAAGAAAAAAAAAAAGAAGCAAAAGCAAGAAATGTAGAAGCCCTTTGATCCTTATCAGGCTTTAAAATGGATGTCTCATCTATTTAACTAATGAAAGAGATTTAGCCTACATAGCTGCTTTACCTTCAAATACTGTGCAGCTTTTAATGTTATAAGTAATGCCTCAGTTACACCAATCAGACATTTTTGGAAAAAAAAAATCCTAATATCTAAACATTGTGAAGTGTAAAAAGAAAATTCCTCAAAGACAATTAGTTGCAACTCCAATGCTCATTTGTTTGTGTTTGATTTTAGTCCTCCCTCCTCCTCTTTCATCTAACAGAAGAAGAAAAAGTACTTAACTTTTAGGCATATCAGCAATGCTGATATTCAGCAAAATGTGACTTCTACTACTTTTTAATAGTCTTTTAAGAAGTTGTATTTCCTTTGTTTTCATCTTAATAGTTTGTATGACTAACACGATTGACAACACACACACACACACACACCTTTTCATGTTTCAGTTGAAGATACCTGTCTCTGGACTAGAATGGTTTCTGTAGGCAGTCTTGCTAGGAGAAGATCTACATATTAGCTCTTTCAGAAATACACTGCAGTAGCAAAAGACAGAGTTACATAATATTGCACTTTTTCCACTTGATGTAAGTCATTAATAACTGTCTATGTATTTACCAAGCTATCATCTCAAAATCCAATTACAAAGGCCATAGATTTTTTTTTTTTTGCAGTGGATAACCAGATCACCTTGATTCAAAATATCAAAAAGATGTAGCTATAATGTACCTGAGGTTATGTCACTGTGACTGATACCGTATTAGCGTGGTATTTTTGGAAGTATGAAGCTGGCTCTGAGATATTAATTATTATGATCTTTATTATTATTCATTTTAACCTTGTATGAGTTTGAAAGATAGGTAGTGCCTTCAAGGTCTGGTTCGCTATTGAAGATTGTACCATACTGAAAGAATGCAAGATTTTGTGTATTTTCACAAACCTGTACAGATGTGGGACTTGCATCTTTCTTTGAAATTATGTGAAGTGGACAAGAATACAACTTTCTTTCATTCCTTAAGTTCTTACATCATACAGACTAAGCATTCTTATATATAAGGAAAAGATTTCTGCCTGATGAAAAATTTTTAATTAACAAGGGGTTTGGTTAGTCTATGTAAAATCTGAAGTAAATTACTAGAACTGCTCAAAGAGAAAGTTAATATTTCTTGTGAATACTTGCAATAATCTAAACCTGTATTTCATACTGGATTATACTGAGGATTTTCTTCTGGAAAAGTTAACTTTCATGTATGCTTTTCAAAAGCAGAACTGTGTGGTGATCCGGGCTAAACCACCACACAGTATTGTATCTGGAATCACTATATCTGAAGGTGGATTTTTTTGTTTGACATTCTATGCATTGCTAAAGAAAAATATTCTTATAATCTTTAATCATGTATTATCTATATAAATGTTTTAGAAAGTTTACTGAGATTTCAGAGACTAAAGTATACCTTTTATTTTCAGTGTTACACTCAATACCATACTACTGTTAAGCTCAGTCTATTTTTTTCAAAGATCTAGAGAAATGTTGAACAACTGATGACATGTTCCTATGATTGCTTGCTGTCCCTAACAAAGCTTTAAGAGATATAAAAGTAGTATTAGACTGAGAGTTCCTAAATAAAAAAATCCCTCTATGTCATTGAATTGATGTAGAGAACAAATAATGATTCCAGTAGTTAGACATTACAATAGGTTGCTTACAATATTGTTAAATTTTGGTAACCTCCAGGTTAATTTGGAGTAAAACTTCATCCCTCATATTCCCGTTGTTCTGGTTTTGTTTAGTGGGGGCGGGGGCTAAGGTGGAAGCTTCTGCAGGAAACTGCTAGAAGTTGCTCCCCTTTGTTCAGTGGACTTGGCTGGGCCTAGGGCAGACCCGCTGCTGGCCAAGGCCGAGCCGATTGGTAGCAGAATGTTCCGTAATAATGCCTCTGTGACAACGTATTTAAGAAGGGGAAAATAGAAGAGAGAAAAAAAAAAAAAAAAAA
>JAAGAY010134951.1:0-18270 GCA_011801015.1 Ardeotis arabs
TTTTTTTTTTTTTTTTTTTTTTTTTTTTTTTCTTGCTAGCTGTACAAGTGTCTTGTGATTTTTGGCAGATGTTCTAGGCTTGTTCTTTAGCGCAAACTCTGGACAATAAGCTCATGAGTTCAAAAGCATTTGCTTGTCTGATTTGGGATCTCTGGCTTGCACCTCATTCCAGCACTAGTTTTGGTGCCATACAGAACTTGCAGGCTGGTTCAAAATTATGACACAGACAACACTATGTGCTTAGAGGAGAGTCATTCCAACTGTCCAGGCAGGAAAACTAGGCTGCAAAACTGACAAAACTAGATCTAATCTGAAGCTGAATGCTCAGGGCCAGATTTTCAGCTAGATTAAATCATCATTAGGTCATTCATGTTAATGGAAGGATATGCTGATTTACCTCTGCTGAAGGCTTTAGCTGGCCTGTGTATGTGCCTGTTGAAATGAAGAAGGCTTTCCAATAAGTGATGTGATTTTGAGTCATTTGTTTAGTACATTTTTTCTTTTATTCCATTTTTACTGTCTGTCCTTCGCTTACCAGGGCACAGTCATCCCCACACTGGCCCACTTAAAGATTATAACTTTCCCCTTTCCAGGTCTTGTATAATCAAGCATTAAACAATCACTAATACCAGGACAGTATATAGATTATTTAGTATCAAAGAGTAACCCTTTCTGGGGCAGCTCTTTATGCTTTCCTGGAAAAAATGTGAAGTCTAAGTCCCTTTGCCCCAGCCATGGTCTGGGCAGTTTACACAGAGCTTAGATCTTAACCACACAACAAGGTTTCAGCTACAGAAGAAAACTGAACACATTACTGCTATTGAGGATATTTGCTTTGGCTTCTCTTTGCAAACAATTATGAAGATAAAAGAGCTCCAGTAGGTAATTACAGAATCACAGAATCACAGAATTATCAAGATTGGAAAAGACCTAAAAGATCATCCAGTCCAACCATCACCAATACTTCTCAGCTAAATCATATCCCTTGTTAAAAACTGTTTAGAAAACAATGAATGCTCTTTGTACATTGGATGCCTCCAGCTTTCTGCTCCATCATCATCAGAACGTAAAGAAAGGCAATGAATGGGAAGGCAATGCCTTTACCCTTGACAAAAACCACATCTTCTTCATAGTGCCTAATTAACCTGTAGAAGTCACTGTCATAAGGTACTACTGAGGCTTCAAGAAATACGATGGTTTCAGTATTAAAGTCGGATATGTGCTAGAAGGAAAATACTCTGTACTTCAGAAAACAGCATTGGAGCATTAAGCAGGCTTTTCTACCTGCTGCATTTGAAATTTATTTCTGTCTAAAGTATTTGGTAGGGGCCTTCTCAAGGAATTGGTTTCATGCTATGATTCAGCCTGCCATAGAAAGTCTTATATTTCTATATTTTGATACGCTTATACAATATGCCTTTGCCAACTAAGTAGCAGAACAGTATTCAGTCTTTATATGTCTTTTTATTCATATATCAAAAAACTTTCCAAATAAATTTTATGGATGTAGAAACTAAGACGTAAAGGAACAACACAATTCTTTTGCTGTTACAGACCACAAATAAAATACAGGTTTCTTTAATCTAATTATTTTTTCAACTCTTCCTGCTTGAACATTGACTTGGAAAAATCATGTGTATTCTTAACTAACTCTGCTTTGAAAAGTCACATTATTTTTAACAAATTCAATTTAAGATAGAATCAATTTTTCAAGAATAATTAATGTTGTTACATGATGATAATGGTAATTAATACAGTATCACATAACTGAAACGTCTTTTGGAAACGTAAATAGTTCCAATATGAAGGTCCAGTGATGCAATGATAAGAAGTCTCTTGAGAAAACTGTATGGTAAAATAACAGGCTTTTTTCTAGGAGAGGCCCTAGGGACATTAGAAGGTAAAACCGGGGGTTAGTAGACTTCTGGGAATCCACAGACTATTGATAATTAAGCCACAAGCTGTAACTAAGAACAGTAAGCCTATTATCAGTAGGATTATATTTGCTATACAGCAAAATGCAGCTCCACTGGAAAATCTGTAAGGACCTGCAAATCAAGCAGGAGTGAAGGGTACTGCTCTAAAGAGACAGCGTGTTCCTGCTGCACAACAGGCACAGGACTTGAGAGCACAATGACCTGCTTTTTTGTTGGTTTTGACTTTCAAAATCCAAATCGTGGCTGCTAAATGCTGTATGAGTTCAAAAACATAACTGAAGAAATTATTTTTAGAAGATCCATTGAAGGCTATGAAGTACAAAGAAAGAAGCTGTCAGCTGCAAATCAGTGGAGGTGGAGAAGGTGTGCTGGGGAGTAGCGTCACATGGTTGTCCTGCTGTTATGCTCCCTTCTTTAGGCATTCACTGGAGGCCACTGTCAGAGATTGGATACTGGGAAAGAGAAATTTCTAGTCTGCCCTGATAGAGATGTTCTTATGTTACCCACCTTCGCAGATGGGCACTGTCAGGGTAGAGTCTTCTTGCACAAGGAACCCATATCACTAGTTGCATGCTCTGTCTTCTACGCTCAGTTCGGTTTTGCTTTGTTGTTTTATATAACATCGTGTCCTGCCCCATTTCTTTCAAGGACTGGGGAAACAATCAAGGTTGTCTGTGGATCAGTAGTATCTTTTTGATTCTGTTCATTTCAGAGTGCTAAAAGCCTGTAAAGTGGGATGAAAACAACATTTCTGGTAAGGATTTTTCAAATGATACTGCACACAGTGGCCACCAAATCAGGAAATCTGGCAGCAGTGCCCTCAGACAAATTTGCTTGACATTACATTACATGCATGGCCTCTGAGAATAGATTTCGTAGTGGTGCCAGCCAACTTTCTCATCTGAGGTAACCTCTTTTGCCACTGAAGCTGTTCCTCTAGATTGGGCAATATGTCTGAAAGTCACTGTCTCTGGACTATTTGCTGAGCTTTAGTCTAGACTTAGAATCAAAAGTCTCGAGTTTCTGTGCCGCTCTCATAAAAGTCATTTCCTAGAACAATAAATAACTACTCCAGGGTCTCAGATACTTTAAAAGCTACACTTACAGTTACACTTGGACAAATACTGTGCATTTTTAATGTAAATAACCATATAAAGTTTTAAATGGTGCATGGGTCAATCTCACACTCCTTTTACATTCATTTCTTTGGAAACATAAAAGTGATGGAGTTTTAGCAGCACTTACGTTTGTGGGAACAAATTTTTGAGGTCATATATACTAATATATTAGCGTTCATGAAAACTGGACTGCATACGTAACTATACATCCCTACTTCAAATCAGTGTTTGTTTGTGCACGCTAACCATACCCAGAATTGCAAAAGTCTTTTGTTACCCCAAGGTGTACACAAGCACCTAATAAGAACTTCAAAGCTTTGAGAAATTTCAAAAAATACCACTTAGGTTTAGGTCCTTAAAGGACTTAGATATGTAAATATTGGCTTAGACACTCAAGTCTAAAATGTAGATTCTCAAAATCCTCAGTAAGGGTTTATGTGTTAAAGTCTGTCAGTGCTCAGGCTTCTGATAAGAAAGCTTCACAGGTGCCCAGAAAGCCATCTGCTGAATTAATAACTGTTATCTGAAAGAAAGGAGCGACTCCCCTCTGGTTTTCTGAAGTATGGCCTCACACACTAGTCTTCAAGAGACTGCAGTCTAATGAATCCAAAGTAGAAAAGATCAGTCCATCAAAGGAATGACTTAAGGCTTGCTGCTGCCCAAATGCCTTTTTATTGATGAGTTTTATTATTTTCTTGATCTGAAGCTCCCACTTCTGTGCAATATGTGAAGAATCCCAGCATCTAGCTTGAACCACAGGTTCTCCTTGAGAGTACTTTTGTATGAGATGCCATAGCACCAATGTTCTTCAATGGTCTCAAATCTCTGTATTCACCTGCATCTTGGGGATCTAAGTGCCTATACACGTCTGTCAATTCTGGAAAGTGTCTTTCTGAATCTTTAAGCACCTCATTATTTTGGGAAATATGACTAGCTACCTTGCCCATACTTGATACCCACAAGTAGGTTTAAGGGATCATCTTTCTACCTCACAGAGTTCTTCCACTTCATTATTTTTATAAAACACTAAACTACATTTCTGATAAGAAGAAAGTGTGAGGAGACAAATACTGAACGGAACAGATCACTAGTGTGCTGCAGCGAAAAAAAAAAGATTATGCTGATCAGATACATTTGTTATAAATTATTCCTCAATTATGAGTTACTGTATAAATGCACCAGTGTGTAGTCTGTCCATAATTCCCATCTTGCCTCTTGGATGCTTTAGCACAATAACAACAAAAGCATCTGTAAGATTAGGTGCCAGTGGTGAAATCTCTCAAGTAAAATCTTGCATTGACATTAAGTGAGCTGTTATTTTCCCTTCCAGAATTCAATCTTGTCTTTTTGGGTGTTGACTTAAACCCAGGATCCAAAAATTGCTGACTGAAAAGACATCAAAACAGTAAGATGTAACGGCTGATCCTCCAGTGTGCTGTCTGCAGGGTCTTAGTACAGAACACATGGGCTTTTAGGAGTTTAGCACCTTGCTGAATTAATCTGAAAAATGAAGAAGGAATACACTTCTATGGAATACAGAGTCCAAGTTCACTTCCCTGTATGTTAGCAGGCACTTTATCAAACAGTAGTGGGGAAAAATTTAGAAGGACTAACCTATGAAGCCATTTAAATAGCAAAGGGAATGGGTCATACATGTGAATAGCAATAGGAGTAAGGATCGGAGTGTAGTTTTGGAAAGGTTTTCTAAATGTGCTGCAGACATTCTTGGCTGCCTGCAATCATCAGATAAGAGCCTACATAAGAATGGTGAAAAGAAGAATAATAGCCACATTTAAAGGATTTGCATGCTTAGTTTAATAACTCAAGGCTAGAAGAAGTTAAGTTGATCTGTAAGTGAGCAATATTTAGTAGGTGTGAGAAAGCAATTCCAATCATCTCTTGAACTGGAACATAGTTCAAATCCATGAAAAGCAATCAGTGACTCAGTACCATCAGCTTAGAAATGAAATGTAATGAAGCACTGAAGTTCAAAGAAATCCCCAGGCCATATTGAAGAGATCAGGCAGAGCCAGAAATAGGTAATACAGCCTTGGCAGAACTTCACTGTAAACAGTTGAGCCTCAGCTATCATCTGACATTCTGAAGACAGGACAGCAAAATAACAACTGTTCTCTCCACAGTGAAAATGTTTTTGTTCAGCTGAAGTGGCACTTGGTTCCATAATCAAACAACATGAAACTCAAAGAGATGCTAGAGGTACATACAGCTGGATTTACTACATATAACAGTTCAGAATACTTATAGGAAAATGACTGGTTATAGGAAGAAAGGTTACAAGTAAAACCAAGATAACTATCAGATGTGAGTCACAATAACAGAAAGACTCTTCAGTTCTTGTTATTTAATCATTTAGAGATATCCACAACTTCAACTTGCAGAAGAGTTGTAAAAGAAATAAATAAGCATTATTTTTTCCATTTGACTGATGTATAGACTCTAGTTTCTCTCATCAGCAATGCTGTCCCCTGAGACACATGGCTTATCACCGCTCTTTAGTAAATTACTAGTGGCATAACACTGACTTGGCCTTGGTTATTCAATGGTTATCATAAACCATAAACTGTTCTGGGATATGCAGGCTACTGTTACCTACTCTAATCTCATTTGGCCTCAGCATTAGACACTTGAGCCAAGAGCTATTCTTTTCTGTCAGGAAGAGATTGATCGAAATGACAAATTGCAAATAAAGTTTACAGATTTTTCCTTTTAAATGGGACCAAACCAAGAGCAGCGGGGAGATTTTTCCCTTGATCTATTGGAAAAGTCATTGGAAAGAAAAAACACGCTACTGCAAATGGAACATGTTGCTTCAAATCTGCATAACAATGCAAGAAAGATATTGGCAGAATCTGGTTTGCTCCTGAAGAATAGCATCCAAAGAGTGAAGTCTTGACAATTCTTCTTTACATTTTTCAGTAGAAATTTGATTTGCCAAAAATTGCACTACAGTTGAAAAGGCCTCAGTAACTAAAAATTTAGGCTTGTATTCATTTAATCATCTCTCCTGTCTTCCAGATGCCATTTTAAATACCTCCATCCCTTATATTTTTAAGTAATTTCTAAGAACATTTTAAAATCCTATTCATTTAACTGGTTAGGATATGGAAAAACGGAAAGCTGCACAGGGCAATGAAACTAAGGGGCCATTAAGTTTGCTAAGTGATTTTCTGCAAATGCATCAGTTTCTGAGCTCTTTTGTCCACACTGAGAATGGTTGACTAGCTGCACGCGTGATCAAAACCAGACTGGAAAATCAACAGGCAAGCAGGCAGGAGATGGGTAGATGAGTGATATAAAGCACAGAGGTGGTAAGGTAGGCAGCTTACATTTATACAAAGCGCGGTCTGGCTTAAAGACGATCTTGCTTGGAAATATCCACAGAAGATAGGAAGCGATGTCTTTGTACTCACACATAACAGGCTCCTCTAACTAGGTAGAAAAGTAGATTTTCATACTGCAACATGTTGGAATTCAACTCTGATAGCAACTGTGTAAAGCAATTTCTGATGACTTCTCCCCACAAGGCTTGCAAATCATTTGCAGGCCATCATTAAAGAGAACTTTCTTTAGCACCATATGCTAAGAAAGCATTGCCACTAGATGAGAGCATACTAAAGCTACAGTGAACCACCAGAATCAGGTATCACTTTTTCCATTTGCAATGCAAGATTTTCCAAGTCAGTGTCTGGAATTCAAACCCAAATACGTCTGAATCTCAGATGAGGCTTTTATCTGGAGGAAAAATACTCCCATGAAACGAGATTTCAAACTAAGAAGGAGGCAGGCATGAAACTCTGGAATTATTTACCTTCAGTTTCATCTCCACATTGGCTTGTTTGCCAGGATCGTAAAGCCTGAAGTATATCAGTGCAAGCCCTCCCCAACAACAAAAATGCCATGAAAATACTGAATACACAATATTTTTTTAGCACTTGTGCCTCTTCCTTTGCAGTTTTCTACAGCTGAATTCCATAAAAACTGCAGAGTGATGTTGGTCCTAATCATCCTGAGCCCTAAAGCCTGACAGCTGATTGGCTTTGTTATCGTGCCTCTGTATTTGGAAGGTAATCAACACAGCACAGAACACACGCTAGAGTTCAACCTACTGAAAGGGCCCTTAAGACTCTGAGAGAGTTTGCCGGAGAGGGACTGCAGCACAGAAAACTCTCGCACAGTGAGCTTAGGCATTTGGTCAGGAGATATTGGCAGAGAGAGAGCACTGTGTTCCTCAATCTCCCTGTCAGTTTGCTGTAAGGCTTTTTAAGGAAACAGCAAAGGCTGCAAATGTTCTGCCGAGCATTTTTCCTTTTCCATAATAAACCAGAAAGACACAAGATTATGCAAGGGTGGCTTTCCAAAATGAAGAATGTTCTTTTCTCCCCTACAAAGGTGTCAGAAGGCTGCATGGGCACTGGAAAAGAAGCCCTTGGTAGAACAAAATGAGAATGAGCTGAAAAGCAATTCCCAAATTCCAGCTGCAATCAGAAACTATAAAACATCTCAAGCTCCTGCTTTATTGATGTTTGAGAGTTTGCAGAGAAGAATTAGGATAAGAGCAGTGGGGTAAAGCTCCTTCATGTTCTCCATTGTATGAAGGAAATGAGGAGAAACTTCTCCTTGGAGCCTGTTACTGGTTCCAGACAGCAGGGTTCATCCTTTGGCACTTGTCCAGACTATGTCAACCAATCAATTCAATAAAGGGAAAAATTTAACACTGTCTTCCAGAGGATAAACAGCACTTCTTGGAAACACAGCAAGGAAGAGGCCACGTGATGCAGCACAAAAAGACCCAGCCCCATTAATGATCCCCAGCTTTCATGAGAGAAATCTTTCTGTGGCAATAATCACACCTCCTTGCCTCAGGCAATCATCACCTTACATGCCAAAATTAGTCATCTAGGGACTTCCTAGGTGTCTACAGTCAATGAGGTAAGAGAGGTTCCCAGAGTGCATAAAATAAGCTCCTCCACTGCCTTGCTCTGGAAGACCTTTCACCTTTCTCTGTTGACTACAGAAGGATCATAGATGATGAGTTAATTGACTTCTTCTACTGAGCTTAGACTAACTTATCTTCTACTGCTGCTCTGTGCAATGAAGACTGAAATAAATTCCAACTGAGAGTGTGAAATCAATATGCAGTTTCATAAACGTTTCCACACACTTAACACATAACACCTTCTTCCCTTCCCACCCCTCAATTTCTCAAGGGTATTCTGGAAAGCATTTTTTTTTTAAGGAAAGCATATAAATGTTTCTCTTCCAACAGACTGTCCTGACTTAACACCTTCTTTTTCAGGCCCTGGGATGGGAAATGCAGAGAATTCTTAAAATGTCACTTTTTCTGACTGAAGAGCTTTTGCTCACAGCTGAGTGCAGCTGTTGCCCATAGAATTCAGAACTGCTGTTTGTGAGATTCTATAAACAATTCCAGGTTGCAGTGAATTGTGAGTCTTATTATTTGATAAATCATTTAAAAATACATAAAACATAGCTTTACTTTAAGGCATAAATGCAAGGGTTGGAAATAAAGTAGAGTTTTCAAATTTCACTCTGCATTTGCTGCCTACTTGATTTAACAGTCTTTACTTTGCTTTAGTGTTGCTTTGTTTAGAATAGAAAGTGCTGTATCCTGCTTTGTCAGCCTCAAATTCATAGTTTAGACCTCTCTCCCCCAGATGACTTAAAAACCCCATCAGATTGGTTTAAAATCAAAGTACATTAAAAAAAAAAAATCACATTATCTTTTCATCTGCCTTCTTAATTTCCAGGCACTTAATGGGCCTTTCTCAGTTGGATAGGTGGCAAATTCCCAAATATGTTCTCTTCTGGCTGTATTCCCAGGTGTCTGGGGTGTTAGGATTCACAAAGACCTAGCAATGACAAGTTGATGAGTAGGAACATAGTGGAATAAGGGAAAAGGGTTCCTAGGATGCTATGGATTACACGGTGGCTAGAAACAAGTTCTAAAGCTTTCGCACGACAAAAGTTAAGACAGATCTGGGTTTCTGGAAGCTCTTACATGTTTAGGACAATATCAGACTTTTTATGATCAGTATCTGCTGGTCTTGGAAAAGATGGTGCATAAAGGCAGAAACAAATTTCTAAACCAAAAGGAGTGCTGAGGGAATTCAATAGCAAATCTATCTGAGATTTGTTGTTTTTGGAGGGATCTCTGATCCTGCTTGATCACATGAGTGAGGGCTGATAACATTACAAAGTGCCTGGCTAGCTACTTTCATCTCTTCTTATGTTATTCAAGTATCTAAAAATGTTCTCTGAGACATCCTAGAAAGATGTGAAGGTCCTGAAACACAACCACAGAAGAAAACAGATGAACATTTGGCATCGTTGCTGTGCACTGTATGTCTCATTTCAGAAGATGAAACTATTAGGAGCTTCACGCAAATCCATTGACTGATCTTCAACAATCTGGTACAGGGCATACAGTGAAGACCCTGGGGTAGAAGAACAGCTGCAAGTGTAAGTGGACTTCATCCCTAGATCTTAGTGACTTCTATTAATCACTTAATTACTTAGTACATTTGAGAACTTAACCTCTTTGATAAGCATCAAGGCAAGCTGGTAGCAGCTTGTGCATAGAGTTGAAAAGCAACCAGACGTTTGGCAGTGAAATGCACAGACACCTAGTCTTACATACCTTTATTATGAGAATGCTTTTGTGTTGGGTTTTGGTGCTGGGTGGCGGGGGGCCAGCTACAGTGGTGGCTTCTACGAGAAGCTGCTAGAAGTTTCTCCTTTGTCTGGTGGACCCGGCTGGCTCCAGGGCCAGTTTGGGATAGTGATAACGAACGCTTCTGTGATAACAGATATAAGAAAGGGAAAACAAAAGCAGGAGTGTGGGCAGAGAGGTTGGAGGCATAGGCCTCACCCTTGGCCCTCTGCAGGGTGGCTCTCTGCATTGGGCCCAGCCCAGACTGGGGCAGTGAGAAGGAGTGAGAGGAGTGAGAACGTGTGAGAAGAACAGCCCTGCAGACACCAAGATCAGTGAAGAAGGAAGGGGAGGAGGTGCTCCAGGTGCCAGAGCAGAGATTCCCCTGCAGCCCACGGTGCAGCTCATGGTGAGGCCGGCTGTCCCCCTGCAGCACATGGAGGCCCATGGAGGAGCAGAGATCCACTTGCAGCCCATGGAGGACCCCACGCCAGGGCAGGTAGATGCCTGAAGGAGGCTGTGGCTTTATCTGTCAGTATTCTACTCTGGTTTGGTTGTTAATAAATTGAATTTGTTTTCCCCAAGTTGAGTCTGTTTTGCCTGTGACAGTAACTGCAGAATGATTTCTCCCTGTCTTTATCTCAATCCATGAGCTTTTCGTTGTATTTTCTCCCCTGCCTCAGTGAGGGTGAGTGAGTGGCTGCATAGAGCTTAGTCCCCAGCAGGGCTAAACCATGACAGCTTTGTTGCATCTATGCTTAAGGTAAAACTGAATGGGAAGAATACAGCATAACCTCTCCAAACTTACAAAATATATATATGTGACATTCCTAGTGTTTAGAAAGACATCCTAAAATGATCTGAAATGAAGTAAAAATGAGTTCTTTTAAGAATGTTAGCATCCTTTTTTCTTCATCTTTCTTTACAACAATTGATACTTTTAAACTTTCTGTAGTCATACTGTCATGGACCTGAGCACATCTCCACCGTCTTGGGGGTTTGGTACCCTGGGCTCAGTGCCAATTTTGATAACAGAAATGACCGGCCTTAAACCAGTGCTGTGGGAAGCTGCAGTGGGGGCCTCCCCCTCCTTCAGGTGGTACTTGCTCAAGGACTCAGGCTTTTGCTCTCTGCCTGAGCTACGTTGCTGGTTCACCTGTGCCCACATGTGTCTTGTGAAGAGGCAAAAATAATGGTGATAGTTTACAAGAGAGTCAGACGTTGCATCATTTCTTACTGGAGTCAGAACTAGCCATAATGATTCACAGTTGCTATGAAGCCATAGAAACTCAAGAAGACCCATATGCTATATAAGATATGGCAGCCAACTTGCTAGCAGAACAGGTTGCTTGGAAAATACCATGTTACTGCGGTCTCCTATATGCAGCTCCTAGTGTAACCTACTCACATTTAAGATGTCTGTCCTAAACACCTAAAATTTGACATGTAGATCTGTTGAGATATAGATGCTTCAGGTACTATCTCTCTTTGTATGACTATCAGTTTCCAAGGTAGTTGTGTTCCCCTGGAATTATAAAGCCGTTTGGCCTGTGACGTATACCAGAAAGTAAGCACTGAAGCTATTTTCTGCAGTTTATTCCCATAAAGAAGAAAAGGGATCATTATAATCTGGACTATAACATCCTCACTCTTTTTGTTTGATTATCTCTCAGAAAGGACTTCACTTAGGACACTTGGGAAGCGTCCAGGAAAGACTGGAGCACTCTTCTTGCAGTCTCAATTAGGACTGGGCCCAATAGCAGATACTGTTCCACTGGGATGAAGTAATTCTTCCTTCTCCCAACACAAGACTTTTTTTTTAAATGGCCAAAATGACCCTCTGTCATTAGAAGAATATGATGTGACTGTTCTGTAGTATCCTATAATGCCCTTTCTGGTCCTTGAAAGAACAGAAGACATACTCTGAAAAATATCTTTGAGATGAACTGTAGAAGAATTTTATTAAAAGATATATCAAGAGGATAGCATTTCTCTTCTCCATTTCTTTTTGAAGTGCATGTTTATGATCCACCTATGACAAAGAACTGCATCTCCATGTTAAGTACAAACACTTCTCTGGCACTATCTGGCTTCCATATGCCTTTTAGTCTAGCGAGTATTTTTTCCTTTCATGGAACGAAAGGAACAACCTAAAATGTCACCTTGCTAAGCAGAGTGAAAGAGATTGTTACCTGTGCTATTTCGACACACCTATATCTATACTAAACTAGCTCTGGTAGAAAAAAATACAATTTTGCTTCTGAACTATGGCATATCAGCGTTTCCCTGTCTGCAACATGTGCAGGACTGAATCTTTTTCTAAAAAACAGGAAGAGTCAGAAAAGCTGTAACAGTCTTTGTCCATCAGTGTTATTTCATTATTAACTTGGCCTTGCCTGATTTTTACAGCCATAGTGTGGAGCTTGATTCTTTTGTCATCCTTCTTTATTTACTTCTGCAGCAGTAGTTACTCATTGCCAGAAATTACATATGCTGGGCAGATGCAGAATCCAGATATTATTCTGAGTTTTATTTCTCCAGGACCGATATCTGATTTTACCTTTTGCTCCTTTCCTTGTTTGTTTGAAAGCCCTTTTAATGCCCTGTTTGACTGGTATCATGGCTTCACAACAGCAATTTCACATTTCAGTGCCAGCTTCTGGGGCCAGCTGAAAAGAATCTGAATGCCATCACTCAAGACTGTCTCTGGAAAAATAGATGTCTAACTGAACTTTCTACTTATACACTTCGGGAGCAACCGTTTTAGGATCTGCTCTTGTTCAGATTAAGAGTGAATTTTACTGCTAATTTTTGGGAAGCAGAGTGATCACTGTATAGTCTAGTTTCAAAATCTGGGGAAAGAGTTTCCCTTCTGATTTAAAGACATTTCAGAGGAGCCTAATTATGAAGGAAGGGCATAGAGGAATTTAACCAACAATCTTAGTAATCTCCATTTCTATTCTTGCCTTTATGGGCTCTGAAAAGCCTAAGCAAGACAGATCAATATTTTATCACATAGCATTCATGTCTATGTGCTAGTCATGTAGTGCATGACTATCCTTAGTGTGGAACAGAAAAAAATAAATGTCTCACATTATATTCTGGAGGGCATCTGAGACAATAAATCATCTTATTTGGATTTGTATGTGCTTCCAAACAGCCTACTTGCTGTTTATTAAGAAATATGGCTTACTTATTGTTCATTGATATACTTCATCCCAAGTAACGGGTACCGTTACAGCAGGCTTATACTTTGATATTATTTGTTCCATGCCTCCTCCTTTCTGATTTCTGATGACGTTGCAAGATGCATCCATGCCATTCCAGAGTCAAATAAATTCCGCAATGATCCTTAAGTCCCATTGATTTTGATGGAGCTATTTATATTTATGCTGGGCACAAGCTTGAGTATCTTGCTAAATTAAGACTTTAAGCCACTACATTCACTCATTGCTTTCTTCTGTCCTTGCATAAAAGCTCAAAACCTCTTAAATCTGGTACTTGAGCATAATTTTTAAGACTTCTGGGACAGCTTCTATTATAAATGTATCATTAAGCAATTCAGTGACTGGAGTATTATGCAGCTATCCCAGCCAGTTAATAGGTTTACTCAGCTGGTGCAACAACTCACACATTACTCAGTACTAGCTTCACTGCTGCTGAGTTAATATCATTCATCTCTACCATTATCTAAATGATAAACGACTCATCTCCAAGATGATATTCTGAAGCAGGAGTGAGAAGCTGAACTTCCTCGCTGTATCCAGGTGGATCTGTAAAACATTACAGCAAGTTACACCTGGAAAGGGGTTACAAAGAGAGGTGTGAGGAATTACTAATGTAAATATTGTATTGCCTAATCCTTCTAATGCAATGTGATAACAATTCATAAACTATTTGAGCATTAATGCTTTGAAAATTGTTATTATTAATGACATATACTTATGTTGGCAAAATAACAAGAATGTAATTTTGAACTTTCTGCCTTTGTTTTAGCACAATAACAGGTGTAACCACAGGTAAGTACTAGTGAACTTGCCTTCTGATGAGTGAATCCAAGATCGATTTGTAGCAAAAAGTGATGTTAGTTTTCCTGATTCTCAGTGCAGCCACTAAATACTGAAACAGATTCTCTGTCTTCTCAAGTCTCCATCGTAGCAATCAAAGCAGAATAACAGGTGCCTCGAGGAGGCAAGTGAGGATCACCCACCTAGCTACATCTCTCTCCCAAAGGACAAGGAAACCTAGAGAGACGGCGTGGTCAGATTTCTTCTGCTTCCTAACATCGCAACCATTTATAGATGCTTTACTTTTCAGTGGGTGCCAATTTTTTTCCTTGTTTTTGTAGAAAAGACTTTATCCTAAAATTAAACTTTTACAATTTATTTTGTTTTATGCAAATTAGCTAAGATAATTAGCTGATGTAAAGCTTGGTTTGAGTTCTAGTAGCTCTCTCTTGTGAGACTGAGTCAACAACATCAGCCTGAAGAGCAAAGCTATCAAACTTTTAATTACAAAGTATTTTTTAATGACAAATTTGCTTCTCATTTTTTTCCTGTTTTTTTTAATTTTCATAGAAATAAACTTAATTTGAATGTCAAATAGATTTTTTTTTCTCTTTCCCCCCCCCTCTTTTTTGCCTCCTTATGAAAGAAATTGTTGCCTACCATCTTCCCTCTGTTCCTTTATTTTTATACACACTTCTTTGCTGTGCCAGTAATTTTTCAGCACTTCCATAACTTTGGAAAAATATGTGAGTGCAGATCTGATAACTGTTTCAGAATTGGAGCAAGCTTGAATAGTTGTAGAATAGCAAAGAAGAAAAGTAGTTGGAAAAAAACCTCAACCCAAAATAAACCTTGAACTTTGTTCATTTTTACAGTCAATGGAAAAAAGTAGAAACAGGAAAAAATAACTATTTGAATATTCTTTTCTGAAAGGTCACAAACATGTGGGTGGAAAAATTAAAGTCGCCACTGTTAAGCCTTCAGAATCAAAGAAACTTCAGAATGGCAATACATTTTGCAAACTTATTTTTCCATTATTTGAACCAGGTCAGGACTAAATGTTCAATTCTGGACAAAACTCACGTCAACCACTGCAGTAATGTTTAATGGTCAAAGAACTTGTATGACTCATAGTATGATTTATACCTTATCATGTGCAGAGCAGTTAATAGGATACTGAAGCAATTGTCAGGGAACTGGTACAGTATCTTTTTTGTAGTCTGTCAGCAGGACTTAAGAGTTTGGATGATGTGTTATAATACTCTTACTTTAAATCATAGAGATACAGCAGTAAGCTAAATAGTCCCTATCCAAGAAAAAAAATGCCCAACCAGGTATTAATGAAAAAAAAAATAGTATTGTGTGTGTTCAGTCTCAAAATGTTCTTTTTTTTAATGAGTACAGATTCATGCAAGATAGGCAATTGTCAAACTTGGGATTCAGATTTCCTCAAATTTTGCTGTGTTTGAAATCCAGAACCAGATCTGAATATTCAGTTCAAGCCTATATAAACACAGGTGAAGTCCATGAACCTTACAGAAATCAGTGAAAGTTTTATTATGTGCTTCAACGGAGAAAGAATTTCACTCAAAGATGCACTGGAAATCAGGGAGCCTCACTGTATTAAAGTTACACAACAATATAACTGTGCATGGCTGTGAACTGGTCTGCAATCAGACAAAAAAATGCAGAATGAAAGATCCTAGTAAATTTGCCATTAAAGTTCAAAGAAAATGTGTGTAGACTACATCTGTTACACCCAGGCTTTTCTAGATGAATGAACACCAGGATTAAATCAAGCTGAATTTCAGAAAGCTACATGTATATGTGATGGCAGGAATGCCTCTAATCATGCATTTTCATTGCCAAAAGGATTTTGGACTTCTGCCATTTCAGAAGGGTCATCAGGCAGTAGCATCCCATAAAGACAAACTGAAAACTCATATAACTGAATTATAATAATACATTAGCAGTTATTTATCATCATTCCTGTTAGGAATTCACAACAAAACAATTTTGATTACAATGTATAACACAAAAAAAAAATCCATGGAAATATGTGAAAAGAACAGTCCAGAAATCAAAACAATTGAAGTCTGGCTTTTACAGACAAATAACTTTGTCTGTAAAGTTCTTTCTGTCTTGTAAATAATAAACGTATTTCTAACACTTGTAGAGTTTGGATTCCCGTCGATATAGAGCTCTAACAGCAAGCCATGTGTGATTCCTGCAAGACATGATAATATTCTGTCAGCTCATCAGTTGGACCTTTATACTGGAAATACCTAGCTCAGTCACTATGCGGGAAATCATGCCAAGGCATGAAAATAATGTGATTTTTTTAAAGAGAAAAGTTGTTTAAAATGTCCTTAAAATTATGGGCCAAATTCCCGCACTAAACCATCCAAAAATAATTATAATACTTTGGAGTTATTGGAAGGCAGATAAGCTGAAAGCATGTTTATTTTTAAATGGTACACTATATAAAAAGCATTACACGTCTCAGTAATTTTGACACATCCCTGTTTATTTTGAGTAATGCCTTCCGCAAATTACTTTGTAAATGCTAATCAATGTGATGTTTTGAAATCAGTCAGAGCCAGTGAACCTGACAGACAGCTTCAAACTGTCTGCATGTACATTTAACAACATTTTGTGACAATGCATGTTGTGCCAGGGCATTTTTTTGGGAACACGATGATTCATCCTATTTACCTAGCTCAGAGTAATAGCTAATAACCAATATTAACACCCTGCAGAACCACAGCTGTTGTGAGCAGCACGTGACAGGACCCCAACTCGGCCAGAGTGTTAGCGTGGAGCTGTGTCACTGCCTGATCTCTACCCAAAAGCACAGTTCAGGTAAAAGGAAGCCTGGATGGTATCTGGCCAGGTCTAACTGATTAGACAATTCTAGTTTGCACTGGAAAAACAAGGAAGGACAGATAGTTACCACACGGGGGGTCCTACCTGAAAGCACTGCTAAATGAGACCCAACCTACATCTACCCTCTCCAATGGGTGAGCCAGGTAGTGCGACATTTGGAACAAAAAGGACGACTTCCTCCTCTCCTTCTTCTTCTTCTTCTTCTTCTTCAAACGTCAAAGAAGCACTGCCTGCAAAATACCAGCGGAAAACTATCTGCTCTTTCACACTCATGGAAATGAATTATTTTTTTGGTTGTGTTTCCTTACGTAAAAATAAAAATATTAGGAAGTGGAGAAATATGTTTTCCTTTGTGTATTAAAAATACAGAGAGCTAAATCCAGCTTTCCTTGTACAGCTGGGCATGAAATCAACAGTCCAAGTCACATAAGTAACCTTAGCAGGATCTGGCACTCAATCTTCTACACAGGTAAAACCAAATTCATATATGAGTAGTGTGGTTCAGCAGAATACATTCTGCAACTACCTGGGGCATACATCTGCCTTTGACAAAGATGGGATGTACTCACTGAAGGCAGAGCATATAATAGAAACTTTCCTCCATAAAAGGTAGTTCTTTTTCACTTCCATATAGTTTCTTTGAAATTAATGGAAATTGCACACAAGCAAATGCTAGAATATTTTGACTACAGCACCACAGGGAGGAATGTCTGATGAATGAGGGAGGAAGAGAATTAACTTCCCCAGTCAAAACACAGTATTTAATTTAAAGCAGTCAACATTTTTAAAGAATGTTAAAATTTGGGTGTTTTTTCCCTTGTTCATTTAAAACTGTGACATTTTTCCTTGTTGCTTTTCTAGAGAAAAATCCAGCTAAGTTTATTCATAAGAATGATTACTCAACACATTGTTACCAAATTACATATTTTCAGCTGAGAGCTAATGCAGAATTTGTTTACCAAGAATAAGATAATTTCCCTAGCAATTGTAATCCTGCAAAAACTGTTAGTGTCACCCTTTTATCCACTCAGGTATGTGAAGTCTTACAATCGAGGACAGGATATATCTCTCTAATTGACTGGTCTGGAATAACTGTAGCATATGCTCGATGCCTTCACCTTTCAAGCTGACAGAGATATTGTGTAGTGTCTACCATGCTAACCTTGAGTACTAGGAGTAGCAACAAGGAGCAAGTGTAAGCATCTAGAATGATGTTATTGTTCAGGAATGAACTACAGACCTTGGATAATATCGGCATTAGCAATTTTTTAAACAGAAGAGGTCGTGTTCTGAGGGGTTAAACAACTGCAGTTGTTAAAGGGAGTGACTTGTTTTAAATAACTTAGGGTCTCAAGTGTAAATGAGTTGGAATTAGTCTTCCAGGTGGTTTATGCAATATGAGTTATTTAGGTTACAGAGGTTTAGTACCATTTTAGTTTTTATGACAAAAACTGCTCTACCAGATGCATATAGGCCAGGATTTGCCAGTCTGGAAAAGTGATGACAGTGATGATAACAGAACTCTGTGAGCAGCAGTGGAAACAGAGAAAATTAGTAGGAAGTGATTATTTATGGTTCTTTGCAATACAAAAAAAAAAAAAAATAGAAAAAGGAGAATTAACTGAAGTTAT
>JAAGAY010134952.1:0-28980 GCA_011801015.1 Ardeotis arabs
GCCCCCACTTATATACTGAGCATGACGTTTATGGCATGGAATACTCTCTTTGGTCAGTTTGGATCAATTATTCTGTCTGTCTTTCTCCCAGCTTCCTGCATCTGCAAATTAGTGAGACTTGGAAAGCAGGATGGTGTCCTTGGTCTCATTCACAACAACTCATATCATCAGGGTGTTTATCAACATTCTTCACACACGAAATCCAAAACATACCAGCTACTGAGAGGAAAAATTAACTCCATCCCTGCCAAAACCAGGACACCGACATATCGTAACACTGACCTAACCGATACAGCCAGCCTACTACGTTATTACCATAATGAAGCAAAGCACCATAAGGCAAAGCAGGACCTAGAGAAACAAGCCATGATCACAACCTAGCCCCAAGAAGCCACCCAGTATAAACAATCCATAAACGTGCCAGTTGGTTTTTCTCTCAGGGAGTCCTGGGCTGTTCTGTTTTGTTAGATGCATTACCTTGTTTCTGTGTATCACCTTGACTCAAGGAAAACAACTCTGACTCAGGTGGAACCTGGAGTTGTTAGTGCTTTTATTCAAATATCAAGGGGCTAGTTCTTGCTACTTGTAAACAAAAGCAACTTTCCAAGGATGCAGTTACCTCTCACATTGAAAAATGAGTTTGGATTAAGGGTGTAATAAAGACCAGGAGATAAAAGGCATGCTTCAACAACTCAAACGAGGGGGCACAAGGCCAGAGAATTCACTGGTTCTTGCTTCATGCACATCTCCCCACCAGTGCAAGAGAGGCAGCAGGAAGGTCAGAGAAGCCTGTGAGGGAAGAAAACTTCACAGCCTGAACAAACAGTGGGAAAACAAGGAAGGAAAAAACAAAAAAAAGGTAAGGAAAAACATTTGAGTGCTCGACATCTCCTGAACCAGATCTGGAACCACACACAACTTTCTCCTCTTTGATTAAACTCTTTTACATTTCCATGTGCTCATGCACTTTTAATAAATCCTTAGGAAATAATAATCAACAAAATTACCCTCAAAATTGAGGGTAAAATTACCCCAAAAATTACCTCCTCAAAATTGAGGAAAACAATCTCCAAGACCTCTGGTGTACAGCTGGCCTGTAAAATCAAATGGAGTAAAAATATCAACGTAAAACCTGGTTATTTCCAAGGCCTCCAAAATTTAGAAATTTAGGTTTTGGAATCATCCCTTCTTTCACTCGGTTTTGAAGGCAAACTTCCCAGGTACCACACATTCAAAACCCCTGGCACAGCCTCACAGTTTCCTAAGCTCGACCTGTGATCTGATAAAGCACATGCAGCAAAATCTCTGAGGTGACGCTGCATGCTGACTAACAGCCTGAGGCAACCCCGATGAGGCTGGGTGAAAACATCACAGGAGGAGCTGAATATCTGCTACATCTCTCAGCTGAGTCTCCAGTGAGGATCCTGCAGATGCTTGGTATTAACTTGCAAGAGGAGTACTTCAAACTATCTCCGTCAAGGTTTGCTATGGTTCTCTCCTTGATAAGAGCATGCATTGGGTTTGCCCGCAAGGTTTTGGTAGCGAGGGAAGCTACAGGGGTGGCTTCTGTGAGAAGCTGCTAGAAGCTTCCACCATGTTCAACAGAACCAATGCCACTGGCTCCAAGACAGACCCACCGCTGACCAAGGCCAAGCCCATCAGTGATCATGGTAACACCTCTGGGATAACATATTTAAGAAGTGGAAAAAACTGCTGCACAACTGCAGCTGGAAGAGAGGAGTTAGAATATGTGAGAGGAACAGCTGCAGACACCAAGGTCAGTGAAGAAGGAAGGGGAGGAGTAAAGTTGCTCCAAGTGCAGAGATTCCCCTGCAGCCTGTGGTGATGACCATGGTGGAGCAGGCTGTCCCCCTGCAGCCCATGGAGGAGCAGAGATCCACCTGCGGCCCTCGAAGGACCCCACGCCAGGGCAGGCAGACGCCTAAAGCAGGCTGTTGCCCATGGAGGGCTCGTACTGGAGCACGGGAAGAGTGCGAGGAGTCCTCCCCATGAGGAGAAAGGAGAGCAGCAGACACAAGGTATGATGAACTGACCACAACCTCCATTCCCCATCCCCCTGCAGCGCTTGGGGGGAAAAGGTAGAGAAAATCAGGAGTAAAATTGAGCCTAGAAAGAAATGAGTGGTAAGAGGAAGGTGTTTTAAGATTTTGATTTTATTTCTCATTATCCTACTCTGATTTGATTAGTAATAAATTAAATTAATTTCCCCAAGTCAAATCTGTTTTTCCCATGATGGTAATTGGTGAGTGATCTCTCCCTGTCCTTATCTCGACCCACCAGCCTTTCATTATATTTCCTCTCCCCTGTCCAGCTTAGGAGGGGGAGCGACAGAGCAGCTTTGGCAGGCACCTGGCGTCCAGCCAGGGTCAACCCACCACAGAGGATAAACGCCTTCGCAAAGTGGTTTGTTGTTCGGAGAAAGGGCAAAGCTCACCTAGTTTTGACCATATGTGAGAATGACATTAAAAGGGTACATAATATCATTACCTGGAAGATGGAATTGAAATATACTCTCTATTGACCCGAAAAGTACGTGAAGATTTGTATAGCCAGTACCTTATCATCACTTCTCTGGATATGCAACAGGCAACAGTTACTACAGGGAACAGCACCTTTAAAACATACAGAGTTATCCTAACTGAGCAAATTGCCCTACACATTTCCAAAAATCAAGCGGTTTTGTCACTTTGGTTTGTTTTTTAAATACCCTCAGCTTTGCACAATTTAAAATAATTGCAAAAATTACAATGATTATGCTTCTTGAAGTGATTTTTAACTTCTGTTACCCTGCACCATGTGCAGCAAATGCAGAAGTACCTGTAAGGTGCAGAGAGACTGCACCTGGAGATGAAGTATTTATAATACCTGTCTGTGCACAATTATTCTAAACAAAACACACTGATATGTTTTGTATTTAATAGACAGTCTATTGAGGAATTATGTACACCACAGCGGTATGAAGACGTACTGCTGATGCCCTTGTTACACACTCTTACATGTTTAATAGTAAAGGAGTGAATCACGATTACAGAAATTGTAATGAATTTATATACCCTTCTGCCTGTGTTCGTGTGCGTGTTCATGCACACAATACCTATACAGATTACAGATCTTGCCTATTAAAGCTCTACACAACTAGAGAGAAGTACCAGAGGCTATACCAACTTCTCTCTTATTTTCCACAAAAAACCCGACATTGTGCACAGCTGAGATGCTTCTCATGCTTCTCTAGATTTGCTGACAGGTAACCTTACATTGCGCAGATGTGAATGATGGGTCACTTCTGAGAGTGCTGCCCTAAGAAGTTAAACCAATTTTGTAAAAGTTCCAGGGAAGTATACATCTTAAACTCTCACCACCTCAAATGAGACATTTTAGCTGAATTTAAAGTGTAACGGACACTAATCCACACGCTCCCAAAAGCCTGAAGAACCATATCTAGCAAACACACAATGAATGAAGCTAGGCTTCTAACCTATACTAACTCTGGATCAATATAAATTCAACCACAAGCTCCCAAAAGCACATTACCACCAGGAATATCTGTTCCATTTGAATGAGCTTTTGAGGAAATGGGTGAAAAGGAATGCTTCTTGGGGCTATGAGTACCCCAGGCAATCTGGATCTTTCAGATGCTTCTAAAATAATGTGTATTTTACCCGAAGTGCATACCAAAAGAAACTCCCCAGTACAAGCCACCTTCATTTTGACCCAAATCACTACAACAACCCTGCTGCTGTTCAGGGAGTATCTTCAGGAAAGCCATTATCTCCAGAAGCAATATCGTTCTTGAAAGCAGAATACAAAAGAGTCACTCACGTTCTGTGGACAGCCAGTGGGTAGCTCCAGGTTTGAAGTACTGAAGTACCCTCTTTTACCAGCACAAAACTCAAGGGAGAAGGTGAGCCTTTCGAAAGCCCTCCCCGCTTCACAAGAAGTGCCTGTACAGATAAATTAAACCCAGGCAGACATTGCAGGTAAGTGCTCAGCTGAGGGACAGATGCTTGTCTCCTCCCTACCCTACGGAGTAATTCTTTATCAGGTATAAAACGCTTGCCCGGTTATGAAGTTCTCCAAAACACAATCAGAAAGGCACAGAATACCTTTGTTTCCAATTTAATAATCTATGGTTTTAAATAAGTTTTCCAGCACAGAACATATTAGAAAGATGATAGCAGTTCCCAGCCCTCCCATTCTGCAGGCTGTTCCTCTGGAACACCACTGGAGAACTGAAACAATATTTAAACTTGCTTCCATACTTTTCAATAGTGTTTTCATATTTGTAATGCAACAGATACTAAGCAGAGTGGAATGGCTGCTTTTCCTCACTGAACTACAGCTTTCCAGAATGGCCAACAGTATTTCCCTGTAAATGCAGCTGAGAACTGCATTATTAATACCTTGTATGCACATCGTCAAACAGTAAAACATTCCAGTATAAAAAGAAAATAGCTTAAAGATAAATAAATTTATAAATAGAGTCAACAAAGATCAATAACACCTCTGCATTAGGAATAACTTTGTTTTTTCCCCTAGAGCATGTTACGACTGGATACACAAAAGCATTTTTCTGTACTTGTTAAAACCAGCTCCTTGTAGACTATGTTGTAGATGTCAGAACAAAAAAAAAGTCTCTATTTCAGATCAGAATGCTCCCAGTCCATTAATCTGTTTCCAGTTCTGACATGGATGATAGCATATCTTTCACCATTCACTTCACACTTTTCCAGTAGCATATGTCTAAAAAGACTGCAGAATCTACCTCTCTTACTCTGCTTCTCCCCTCCTCTCCCTAACGCAGTAAAACATACCTAAAAGATGATTAATCATCTCAATTGCACTTTACCATAAAAGAAAACTGTATTTCTCATGATGCTTATACTGTATTGCGTAAGACTTACTTAACAGAACTAATTCCCGTCATCCGACATGTGCAAATCTCAATAGCAGCTGCAAAGGTCCAAGTGATTTGCATCTAATTTGGTTTTGAAAACATATCACTGTGTACCTGCTGAATACTGAAGCCTAATTAATGGCTTTTTATTACAATGCAATAAACTATTGTGGCTTGGGGTGCGGGGGAGTTATTACTGATTTCCTTCCACCACAGCCTCAGAACCAGTAAGGAGGTTTCGGTCAAAGCAAACAAGGCACAGCACAGCACACTGCAGCTCCAAGCAGCTCATCTAACCACACATGCCTCACACCACATGCACAGAGACTTTGCTTATATTATCCCCCTGCTAGGAAAGGCTGCTACACTAAAAAAATATTTTGGTATTACAAATCACGGCAAAACCTTGTCCAACAGTCTTCCTCCAACATAACAATGCATGTTCATTTTCCAATGTGCTTGCCCTGCCACTCTTCATGAAATATATTGATTATGCTACGTCATCTCCTGACTTGGCACATCAGCTGAAGAGAAGTTACTGTTGGAATAATTTCAGCCCTACCTGAGCCACACAATCGTTACTTGGTTTGCTTTGCCAGAGACACACCAAGAGCTGTGGAAACTCCTTGGCACGTAAGCTCATTGGTGTACTCCATCTCAAGTCCTGACCACAACTGGTGGTTTATGCCACGCAGGCACAAACTTCCCTGGGTCTCTTTTTAAGGTATGAAGTGAAACTCCACAATTATCTGCTATATTACTTCTTTGTTCATGCTGGTAGAAGTAATGCAGAGCAGCAAAAATATCGCACAAGTTGTGGAAATAGTATCTTTCACCTCACAACTGACAAGCTATTTTAGATTTCATTTAAACTACAAAATAGCAGATTTAATTACAGGCATTATTGCTTAAAAGTTTTTTCCTTCCTCTATCTGTCTCCTTCAAACTTTGTTAATCTCTTTGACTGCTCTGCTCATAAACCGGATCCGGTCTTTCTTTCTTAAAAGACACTTTGTTTTCCTGAATAGCTTTAAGGAACAGTCTTTAACAAAATCATCACCATTTTGTTAGACAAGGAGACAACTTTATTTTCTAACAAAAAGGATGGTGAAAGACAGGGAGGAAATTTGCTCCTGGGGTAGTATTTCTAGCATTGTCTTCTGGGGAAAAATGTAGAACACTCTACAGTGAATTAGAGAGTCAGTAAAAAAGCACCGAGAACAAAACAAAACAGAAAAAAAAAAAAAAAAAAAAAAAAAAAAAAAAAAAAAAAAAAAAGAAGAAGAGGAGACTACTTCTCTCTTTATTTCAAAAGAAAAACTGGGGACATGCAAGCAAGCCAGGAGTTGCCTTTTTCACTCTTGACACAGTCAAGGTGATTGTAACAGCTGGGATGATAACTGGTAAGGAACTCACCTTACAGAACCAGCACCCTGATCAGCCTTCCAGCAAACTACTGTCTGTGAAACAAGCAGTAAAACCAACCCCAGCCTTTCTTGTGTTCCCCTCAACCTTTCCGAGTCACTTTCACAAATGAACAACAAGGACTGGATAGAAAAATCTAGAGCTTGTCAGATATCAAATCAATTATTGGCCCCCTCGCAGCCAGCGCTAACTTGCTTGGATTACCAACTCAGCGTTCCCACTGTAAGACAGAGAATAACGCAACAGCTGTGTTTCAGATGCACATTTAAATGGCTGCTCCATCAGCTCTGGACTGAGTCCATAAATGGCTTACTTTCCAGCATCCTTCACATTACAAATAAGATCCATTGACCTTTAAGAGGGAGCAGGAAAAAAAAGAGGAAACCAAAGTCTGGTTTAACTACAACTTTCTGAAGCACAAGTTGAGGCATTTTCAATTATCTTTTATCAAATACTCAGTGAAACAGAGGAGATTAAATTAAGTGCCCTTCAAGTGAATAATTTTCTGCAGAATCAAGCAGTCTTAAATTGCTGGGCAACTTGATAAAGAGCAGAAAATCCTGCCCTTCTGTCATGTAAGTGAAAGGCAAGTATGAATGTATTATACATTACATTTGTATGAAACAAAGGCTTTTCTAAGATTAATATTATCTTAGCATTAAGAACATAAAGATACTAATGTTTACCAAGTAGGATTTAGCACACAAGAAACAAAATCCTTTGTGCTTAATTCCTTGAACATGTATTAACAAAGTCCAAGACTGCCTCTGGGAATTTCCCAAAGCAGCAAAGAATCCATCCCTTATCCAGATGCAGGCAAGCCAGCAAGCTCAAACTCAGATTTCTCATGTTTACTATTGTCCATCATGTTGTTGCCACAGAATAACTTTCACATTTTTCTTTGTTGAAAGATTAGACTAACAATAACCTCAAAGATTGCTGGACTAATTGCACTGTCATCAAAAAGCAGTAATGGAGTCTAAAAGATTTGTCCCATACTATCCCCTGCTCCCTTAAATGCAAATAACGTTATCGTTTCCACCCTTCCTCATGCTAGTTCAGTATAGCATGTCAGAATTAAACCTTATAAGCTAAAGAATCACATTAATTTTTGGTAGTGTTAATTTTTGACTCTTACACTGCTGCCGTTTTCTACCTGAGACATCGTCACACAGTGTGCTTTGGCAAAGCCTGCATCATCATCATCAGGCTCTTTCAGACCCCTGCTTTTATGTTACCTTTGATAGACGCAACATTATAGAAAGTCTGTCAACCTGAAAACGAAAAGACTCAGCTGTATGAGGGCAGTTATCACACTTTTAAGGCCTTTAAGTTCAAACTCAAACCTGTTTTACAGTTGTTACAGTTGTGCCCTGTGGGATGCATTAAAGAGCCACAGTACATGGATATCCAGTCTTTTTTCATTATCTGAAGATCTTAAAACTCATGTCACTGTCCTAATCATTTAAAGATATTTAAATATTAAAATGAATACTTAATGGCAAATTCAAAAGGAAAAATTCTACATTTAAAGCTTTACGGTCAAACTTAATAGCTTCTGATTTAACTCCTTTGGGGAAAAAAAACCTCTACTTACTAAATTCTCAGTCTTACAAAAATGGTATTTCTAAATTACTCAAGTCCTACGCTTACATGTCATATGCTGGTAGTATCACTGTCAGAATCTACTCTGCCTGTAGTCAGGGGCAGATACGCAGGGAGATCTATTAAATTTAATCACAAACTCTTAACCAGTAATCATCACTTGAATCAGCAGCCTCGTCTGACAGGACAAACAAAACACTACCGAATTTTCAGTTTTAGTATTTCCCTCTTCTGTAAGCAGCCAGAGTGACACTTATGCATGTCAACTTTAGCAGCAGATGCCAAGCAAGTTAAGTTGTTTATCTGTTTCCCTGCCCCCCATGCTTAAAACCTTCCAAATGGAATCCCAGAGTGTTTCCTGGCTAGAAGCTATGTATAAAGCCATGTTTTCGGGGGGGGGGGGGGGGAAGTTGTTTGGGCTAATCCAGCAGGCAAGAAGAAAATGTTGTTCCTCACAGCAAATGCAAGGCAAGGGATGATGAATGGGTTTTCTGAGGTTCACAGAGTCCCAGAGAATGGAAAGAAAACATTGCATATCCATCTTTTCCATACAAGAGACTGTGCTTTATTTTATGCCACAGCATAGATAAAACATATTATACCTTCCTCTACAAATGATGGGCCTTGGCAGAGATCCTGCAAAATAAAAGTGATCTAGTTTCCACAGCTGTCCCTCTTTCTTCACACTTCACCCTGAAATTTTTGGGATGCACATTGGACTGTATTCAAATTCACTCTTCTCCGTGGGATTCCCCAGTAATGAGACAACATACTGAAATCACAACTCTAGCAATATTAGATACAGCAACTTCAAAACTAGTTAAATTTAATTGATTTGTGTTACAAATAAGGCATTTCAGCACAAGAGCAAAAGGCCTGTTTTCCAGTGCACCAGGTCTATGAACGAGTAACAAGTACTTCTCCTGGCGTGCGGGAGAGTTGCATTGTGTAAAACACTAACAGTTCACTCAGTTGCGCATGAACTTCATATATTTTCCAGCTAAACGCAATACAGAAGCATGCTGATGATGTATTCACTGCAAAAACTTGCCACAGGGGAAAAAAAAAAAACAAACAACTATCACAAAGCAAAATATATACTTACATATGCATATACGTTAACGGAGAAAGCTTAAAACCTTTTCCTCAGGAATTCAAACTGAACCAGGACATGCAATCACACTGTCTTCGGGTTTCTTTTTCCAGCACTAAGAAACAAAGTCTGCCATCCATGCCATTTAACTCTACCTGGTTACATGAGAAATGACATTTCAAACAATATCTGAACCACATTCTCTCCCTCATCTTCCAGTGTTCAGAAGCACTTGTTGGAAAAACCCTAATGGCAAACCAACAGCACAGAATAAACACAAGGACAGAACAGGGGCACACATGTTTATCTGAATAATAGGCAGATATAGTTCATTCAGAAATACAGAAAGACTAAATAAAACCACATCTAGAAACAACAACCAACCACTCCTGCAGCAATACCAGGCAAGGCACGATTTCCGAACAGTTATTTTGGTGTAAATAGTGAGCAGCTCTTTAAAGATGTTCATACATAATGCATAGACAAGCCCCTCTTTCAAGCAGGAGGCTGTACTGCCTGCCTTTGCCTCTATACTATTGATGTTTTTCCCTTCCCTTACTTCCTTTTCCTGAAGCCTTAGGCTCCAAGAAAGGCTTACTCTTTTCCAGAACTGGAAATAACCCCTGCACATCTGAGCTTCCATTAGCTCAACACTCTGAGGTTTGCCACAGAAGTGAATATTCACCCTCAGAGACTCCACCAAGAAAATTCCTAACATTTTTTTCCCCACAATATAAGGATTTCCTATTACAAAACTTATCTTCCTCTTCAGAAGAAGTATTTGTAACATGGCATGGCAGTCTGCAGGGCTTTATAGCTGTCATGGTATGGGGATATTCAGGGTTTGGGTGTGTTGGTTTTTTTTTTTGGTTTGGGTTTTTTTTTGTGCTAACAGATATCAAAACATATATCTAACATCTCACTATGTTTATACAGACAAGGAGCAGCATCAGCCTACAAGAAAAACTGGGGAGGGACTTCTGACAAGTGCATGTAGTGATAGGGCAAGGGGTAATGGCTTTAAACTGGAAAAGGGTAGTTTTAGATTAGTTTTAGACATAAGGAAGGAATTCTTTACTGTGAGGATGGTGAGGCACTGGCACAGGTTGCCCAGAGAAGCCGTGGATGTGCCATCCCTGGAAGCGTTCAAGGCCAAGTTGAATGGGGCTTTGAGTGACCTGGTCTGGTGGAAGGTGTCCCTGCCCAGGGCAGGGGAGTTGGAACTGGATGATCTTTAAGGTCCCTTCCCACCCAAACCATTCTATGATTCTGTGATCATAATACAACCAAGGTTTTTGTTAGGTAAGGATTAACTCCTACTTTTAAAAACAGAGGAACAGAAACACCTGGAGTTGAGGAACTTCATGAGCCTGATACATTTTTTTTTGTGCTTTCTCTCAGTGGATTTCTTCCTCTCAAATTTTTAACTCACTTTTTGAATTATTGCAAACATTCATCATAGTTTACCACAGCATTTGGAACAGCTTGTGGTTAACTACACTGTGGGAGGCCAGAACTGCTTCAAATATTTAAATGTAGGCACACCACTGTACAACAATGCCTTGGGATTTGTTTCTTCATCTTTCCCGTAGTGACACTTGCCATTCAATTTGCTGCGCACTACTTAGCCCTACTGAGCATAAAGCTCCTACATTCCCAGAGTTACTCAGGGGAAGATGATCCTGGAGCAAGAACTAAGTGACAAGAGCCAGCTCACAGCCTAGCAAGATAGAACTGCAATTTTCTCATGTTTCCCATTCCCATGTGCACACTCACATTTCTCTACATTGAACTTCATTTACAATTTCACAGCTTAGTTCAGCAGGACTGTAAAGGTAGTTGCATAGTTCTTTAGAGTTGGCCCTTAACTACCCTGAATAAATTAGAACTTCATTAGCTCACTGTTCACCTGCTCTTCCAGAGCATTTGTACAGCCAACACAACAGGGAGCAGAAATCTCGTCTTATTTTTCCAATATGTATTACAAGGCTTCCAGCTTTCCACAGTTGATACTGCCTGTTCCAAAGTGTATTTATACTTGGAAGTTACCGTTTAATTTGACATTTAGGGCTACGGAACACAGTGCTTTTCTGCAGGGGAAAAAATCCCCACTGTCTTACTCATACTCTTCATCTTTGGCAGTCTCTCTCCAAAACACTTTGTCTCATCACGGAGATCACTATCCTGAGGTGATGCAGCCTGCGTGCAGGAATGAGCTATGTGCCATTATGTCTTTTGCAGTAGCAGACCCGATTCCAGTTTCACACTGTTACAACATATCACACTTCATCCTTATTTTATTGCTCTTGACTCCATTAAGAATGACAGTCTGATCTATTACCAGGGACTTGGCTCAAAGGGAATGCAAAATAAGGAACTCCAACTTCAGGACAAATACTGAGCCATGCTACTTAGAAAACTAGAGTACAATTGTTTAGATGTCATTTATATGCAAGGAAAAAGCCTTTTCCATGCTTACAAAACACATTTTGGCTTTTGCCAACAGATCTTCCATCCCATTTCATCAAATTTCAAGTCTACTAGCTACTGCAAGATGAACTAATAATCCAGCGGGGCCTCCTGTCCCAGTGACCCCTAAAGCATGGGGATTTATTTTGAAAAGAGTTAACAAAACACAGACTGGCAGACCTGGTGAGACTTCACACATTTGAGTAAGGTAGCAGGTAAGAGGAGAGAGGAAAAGCTGTCAAACAGCTGGGTGCCTACACTTGAAAGGAAGTCTAACTTCACAGCTTACGCCTAACAAGGAGGCAGTGCAGGGCTTGCAATTAAGTTACTGAAGATTAATACAGAGGGAACGTGTCATGAACTTGACATACGTGGCTGAAGCTTAGATTAATGTCTAAGACCTAACAGATGAAAGAGGAAATTGACAGCCGTGGAAGTCAGTAATGAACTTCCACTCAGCATATCTTGGTTTCACGCAATATAGAATCATAGAATGGTTTGGGTTGGAAGGGACCTTTAAAGGTCATCTAGTCCAACCCCCCTGCAAGGAGCAGGGACAGTAAAAGATAATAATGGATTGTCCTTCTAGGCCCATCAGTTTCAGCGGCTGATACTTTTTCAGTGTATTAAAGAACAGATACAAACACAAATCTGGATCCAAGGATTATAAATCTTAGAGGGAAAAAACAACTAAGGCAGTTATTCCCCTACAGAGTGAAGTATCCTAACTGTTCCTGCTGCCAGTACATTACACTACTCTCCAACATTACAACATTAGACATTACCAAACATTTCAGAAGAAAATACAAGAGGCCAGCACTGGCAGGCTACAATACAGGGATGGCATTATGAATAGAAATTCACGTTTCTGCATTTAAGCCAGTTCCTTGCTACCAGATGTGATGAGCAGTGGTGAGATAGACCTCAGCTCTCCAGTTACAGAAAGGGAGAATTGGTACCATACCTCTGTGTGCCTAATTGCTCTTTCTGTTCAGACTCCTACTCATGAGCATCTCAGAGGCCTGTATAAAACATTTGGCTGCCAAAATATTTGTTTTAATGACTTTTCAACCCATTAAAACATGTTCATCATGGTATCACTAATAACCTTGTCGCACATGACACTTTTTCACTGGCAGTATATTCTCCTATGTAGTATATTTTCAGCACTTCAGTACTAGGAGGAGATGAGAAGAAATTATCTGATAATTGTAAGCACATGGCACGAAGGACACAAGAAGCAACTGGGTATGTGGACCTTGGCTTGTTAGAGGTGCACTGCCTGCACGGTTCTCTCCCTGTTCGCTCTGAAAGTACATGGCTCGTGACAGTTGGTTAGCTTGCACGATTTTGTTGCGTTAGTCCGGCAGGGAGGGGAAGACTGGCAAAGGGAAACCGCAGTGGAGGATGCAAGGAGGTCAAACAGAAGGGAAGACAAAATCAGAAGAGGCGGCAGCCTGTGCTCCAGAGTCTCCTGTCACTCCAAGCAAAGTGGCTGCAGAAAATCCAGTGCAAGAGCACGAACTGATAAATATGACTAAATGGCTTCATCTAAAGCAAAAAACTGTCCTATATTAATTTTTAATCTTTGTCTTTTTACCATTTTCATTAATCTTGCATTGTTTTCCATGTGTATCTTTAGATTCTCACAAATGGGAGAAGTGCTGACACTGAGGACTCTGTCCAGTCGGGTTTTGAGCATCTCCATGGACAGAGACTCTACAGCTGGGCAACCTGTCCTAGTGTTTGACAACCCTCACAGTAAAATTGTTTCTTCTTATCTTTAAACAAAGCTCTCCTTATCTCAGTTTGTGCCCACTGCCACTTGTCCTGTCAGTGGGCATCACTGAGAAGAGCTGGCACTTTTGTTTTTATTGCTCCCCATGAGGTATTGTGTGTACACGCTGGCAAGACCCCCCTGAGCCTCTTCTTTTAAGGGCTGAACAGCCCCAGGGCTCTCAGCCTTTCCTCACATGAGAGATGCTCCAGTCCCACAGTCACTGTCACAGCTCTTTGCTGGGCTTACTCCAGATCCCTCTCTTCTCTCATACTGGGGAGCCCAGAACCGGACACAGCACTCCAGGTGTGGCCTCACCAGTGCTGAGTAGGATTGATCCTGTTAACTGTAACGCACTTCCAGCTTGTGCCAAGATATCCCCAAACATGCCGAGATGCTTGTGGAGAACCATCCGTGTTTCATACACGCAAAGACATCAATTGATATTTAATAATGAGCACAGTTCTGGATTTCTATAGACTGTCCTACAGCACACAGTGATCTGATGCACAACTAACTTGTAGTAATTTAGTATCACTTGAACACAATGATGACAAACTAAGCTTTCAAGTGGAAAGCTAGTAGCATTGGTCAAAAAGTAACAGAACTCATGAAAAACTGAGCTACATGGATTTAAAATTGAAATAGCTATGCTGTCTAACCAGAACATCCATTTGCACTCTGACTCAACTGACTGTTCTCAACACAGAAATACGACATTTGGACATTGAGAACTGCTTGCCAAAGGAAATATGACAATGAGAAACATGTATATTTTCTTAATAAAAAGAGTAGCTACAAGAAGAAAGTCAACTGTGCAGAACAGTGCCTGCCTTAATATACGAACACACAGAAAGAGAAGCTAAAATTTAGAGGCAAAGGGAAAGCGTATCACAAAGGACATGAGAAAGGGAAGGCCAGGACAAACTAAACAGAAGCTCTCGGGGAGATTTCAGCTGTGATCACATGACTGACAGTGGTACTATGATGCATAGGTAAACAGTAGCTGAACAATGCGTTCACACTTCAGGAACGCTTGGTCTGTAAGCGCTAGTGTTTGGTACTGACTTCATGATATCTGCTTTGTGACAAGCCTGTGTCCCACCATCCAGACTAACAATGCAGAACCAGCAGTTGAAACCTATAGGAGTAGGTGCCGGATTCTCTTCCGACTCACGTATCATTAAACAAGCTCTTTAAATTTAATTGTACAACCTCTTTGTAACAGGAATAATGTATGTACTAAAAATAAATATTATATGTATACTTTTTTCATTTTCATGCTCTAGGCTACGACTGAAAAGCTGGCAATTACAAACAGAAAACAAACAAACAAAAATCTTGTTTTTACCTGCAGACTGAGCAAGTTTGTTCTGGAGGGTCTCTTAAAAGAAAGCATAATTAAAAAGCATCTGTTGATGTACTGTTGCAAATAAAGTTCTCTGACTTCAGTTAGAAAAAAGAATATCTCACCTTTAAGCACCAAAAATTCTCTTCTGTCACAAAAAAATATTACTTAAAATCACTAAGGTCTAAACAAAGATACAGATTCAGTCTCCCAGTTGTTATTTTCACTCAGCACACAGTTAAAACATTAAATAACACACACACACTAACTTAAAAATAAACCTAAAACTGCTTTGTTCTCACTATATATTCGATCAGAGGAAACAATCTTAAAAGAAGCAGGAAAAGTAATACCAACACCCATTGAGAAAAAAAAAAAACAAAGAAAAAAACAAAAAACCGTAACCCCAAAACAACAACCAACCAGTAATCTCTTAGAAACTGGAACAAAACATATTGAAAGAGATTATCTACCCCATCACACTGTGCAACTACACAACAGCTGCACCATAGGCCTGATCCTATCAGAAGGTAACCAAGTAATTATTTTATGGTACTACTTGAGAAAACAATGTTTTATTGGGACTTAACTAACACGGGGCTACCTATCATGTAAGTAAACCTTACCAAAAAGCAGCACTTGGTCTGTGTGACTCTCAGGTGTGACTGTGCCATTATCCTTCCAATAACTCTAAAGAAAAGGTAATGCCAGTAAATGTTGGTTAGAGCCCACCAAGCTCTCATTCCAAGAGAATAAAAAGCCCCTAGCAGAGTATCAACAGCTAAACTAGACAGGGCACACTCAGCGGGTTGATCAGTTGGTTATCAATACCTACAATATCTTTTTAAGTTTAGCATATGAAGGACAGGGACAAATCAATTTGTAGGTTTCCCTAGAAACACGATAAATTGCCTTCACACTTGTAAAATGAAACAAGTTCTGATTTAAGTATACCTACATAAGAATGGAGAGGGAGGAACATTATTCTTAAAATGCCTATATTTCTAAATTAAGAAATCCACAAGCATGTTCTTGGAGATTAAAACTAGCTAATGACAGCTTTCAGGTGTTACACTACTGCTTCCAGAATAAGAAGGCTACTCAGCATTTCTCATTCGCTGTTTTAACTTATCTTTTGCAATCAATTGCAGCAAGAACAAAAAGATGTATGAGACCATTTCACTGAACCATATTCCCTACTGCCCTAAATTTCCAAACACTTTGATTTCAGGGTGTTATCGAGCATAAGATATGGTCTTCCAAAACCTTTAACACTGTATTCACAAAACTGGAAAACACAAATGCGCACGCGCGCGCACACACAAACACACACACTGGAAGAGCTTCACCACCTGAATACTTTACATACTTGGTTCCTCTGATATCCTTGGTCTTCAGGAGTTACAACCACTACCCTTCCTATTCATATTTAATATCACTGTCTGGATGCCACAAACATCTCTTTAAATGGAAGCGACAGCTGCAAGGAGCCATTAGAAACTTCATTCCTTTGAGCACTGACATTACTGTCACTGGAAAAAAGAGCAAGAAGGAAGAATAAATTCCAAGTATACTGCTTGTTCACAGTCAACAAAATAAATCCCTGCGTGTGCCCTTCATGCAGCCATCATTAGAAATCGGTGCAAGACTGAGGAACTTGTGCCCACCTCCCCGTCTGAACACAGCAGCCAGAAAAGGGGAGGACATGCTGCCTGGGGGCACATCACACGATGGCAGCGCTCGCTCAGGCAGCAACTTCACATCGACTTCAAAAATCTCCTGCAAGTGCCAGCCATGAGGATTATGCAGCTTTTTATCTGCTTTACAGCAAACAAAGCAGTTGCCAAGATAAAACCAGTGTGTGCAACCCGGCAGGGTTACAAACACACAATAGCAAACTTAAAAGGTAACAGGAATAGCAATAAACTACTACCTACCTCTCTCTTGCCACTGTAAGACTGTATTGGAGTTAAAGACACATCAGTGTGAAGGCAATGGATAAAGAAAAAAAAAGTGGATAATCTCTGGCTCTTTATGTGATTCTGCTCTGCAGACAGAGCTGTCTACTACCTCCTGCACCCCTGACATCGGGGCTTGACTTTGCCAGGGGCTCTCTTCCCCTCCCATGTGCTTCTACAGCACTCCCACATACAAGGGAGTATGACAACCCACTTCTATCAGCAACTCGTGCTAAACATTACCATTCAACATTAGCTTTAGATCATGTAACAAATCACAGAAGCACAAACAACATATTTCATCTACATCATGTTAACTCCAGATATGTTTTTTCTCACTTTTCTTTTTCCTTGTCAGATTCTTTTTTTAACTGAGATGAAAGGCAGACTAAGAGAAAATGAGGTTTTAGCCCAAACCCCAGCTACGTCTGAATTTGCAACCAAAAAGTCTTCCTATCTCTTAAATCTCTTGTTATCCCCCATTAAGGACAGGGATTTACAAAGCAGAAATTAAATGTCAGGTTTTAAAAACTACACTTGTACATCAATTTCAACATGCTTTCGTCATTGTAAATCCATTCAGCTTGTCCCTGTCCCCATGATTTTTTTTGCAAAATCAGGATTCCAGTTTTGGTTTATATCTAACAGTTGCAAGAGTTGTCTGTTTTCTCTGTTGGGAGACAAAATTTAGGATATTATGCATCCAATCTATAGATTAGCATAAGAAGCATAACCATCTTTTCACAGCATTTGGGAGAAAGCAGCTGAAACTCAGATGAATACATCAGATACATTCATTTCCAAGTAAAATAGAAAATGGAAGAAGTCATGTTTTGGTCTGAGTCCTTTTACTTAGAAAAGAGGACTAGGGGGATGCAGTCAGTTTTTTTCTCAACATGTTGGACCTCTCTTATTTTACTGAGGACCCCTTTACATTCAGTACACCAAAACAAGGATGAAAAAAAAAAAAAAACCTCTCCTAGCTCTGCCTGACTCAGTTAGAAAATTATTGTCAGGTCATATTTAGACTTCCAGAGATGACCTAATACACTGAACATCAAAGCTAGACCAATCTCTATGTTTATGCTTTGTTAGATGAACCTAAAAGTTGGCTCAGTCCAGAGGACTGATTCTCATATGATCCAAACATTTCTGGCTGTCACAAACCTGCAAGCAAATTTCACTACTTTCCTGTACTCTGTGCTCACGTACTCTGCATTTTGTTTGAGAACCCAGGCAAACCAGAACCCAGATCATTAAACCACCTTGGTGACCATCCCAGACAGAACTACATTAAACACCTCTTCAAGTCCACTTAAATTTCCCATCGATGTGACAAATGCTGAGACACTGTTCTAAAGCGGAACATGTTCCCAGAGCAGAGCCTTCAACCGCAAGATATACAGACGTGTGTGACTAACCTAGTATCTTTATATGATTCTATGATTCTTTAGACTCCTGTTAGTAGCAGTTTGACAGCATGACTGAGCTTATTTTAAGGTATGAATCTTAAATAGGCTGGATGATTTGTGTCCCACATGCAAGTTGCTTTCCACTGCCTAGAAAAGGAGATGAAGGCAATTAGCTGAGGTGGAGACACAGGGCGAGATGAATCCAGTCCCAAGTCTCTATATATACCTCATAAAATGGCCTCTCCTTTTCAGCGAAGGCTTCTCTCTGGCTGATACCATCACACAGTTTCAGCAATACAGTCATGTAAGAGATTTGAATCAGCAGAGCAAACCAAACCAAACCAAACCCCCCTCCGGTCACAGTCCATCCTCTGGTCATATACAAAGTGACAGGAGTACACGTAAACCTCTACATGTAAAAGTTTGGCCGTCCGCCTATTTGGTTTAAATGCGTACATGACAGTAACCAGAAATTAGAAGCTTTTTTCTGGTATCTACAGCTCTTTTTGCTAAATTCTTTTGAAGATGGCAACCACACTACCCGCATGCATAATACCTACAGCAGGAGAAACTGTCAACTTCCACCCGCCTCCCACCAACACAACTGACACCATCTGAGCTCTGAGGTGTAATCCAAGTCAACCAACCTCCAGAACCACACTCAGCAGAACATATTTTACTTTTTCCCTTTCAGGAATCCCTTCTTCCCCCCACTAGAAGCATATTAGAACATTGCTCAGAGTGTCTAGCTCTTTTGAAAACGTATTTTTTAGGTGACATGATGGACTGATCTGTAAAGAAGGCAAAATTAATGCCTTCATTTTCAACCCATATACTCAAGATGCAGCTTTCCACATGTCTATTACTAGACAGCAAAAATAAGTGTAGAACCCTGACAGCATGACAAATACCAGTTAGAGGTAATGGGTACACTCTAAATGCAAACTTAATTAGAATGAAATTGAAAAGTTAAGAAGTCATAAAAAAATTAATAAAATATTGCCAAAGAGTACAGATAATGGATAAAAAACCCCTACTCGTTCTCCCCATCTTCTTCCTCCAAGTCCTCGCTTGAAGTCTGTTGCTTCTGTGGACATATTTTGCTCAGTTGTGTGTTTGTTAAACTGAGTGCTGTAAGGCTCTGCTCCTTGGATAAAAATCTGGGCTCATTTCTTCTTTTGGTATGAAAAACTTCTACCACTAAATAAATTCTTGAGGGATAGAAACTATTTCCTCTCCCACTTTGCAGGTTTTCACATACGCATCTGCCTGTTGTGAGGCTCTAAATGACCCCTAAGTAAGAGGATGGTGAGGCTGTCTTTAGAAGCCATATAGTCAAGTCCACACCATTAAGCTTCAAATCACTGCCTTAAAAAGACCTGCTGATGTAACACCACAGCTGCAATCCTATTTGAATTATAGCAAATGTAATATTAAAGTTGAGGAATGTACCATCTACAGACCAATGCCTTGAAAACATAAAGCAAAACCAGCCTTGCATGTGAAATACCTTCAAACCAGGTGACTGGCCAAGCAGCAAGTTTTCTCAATATTTCAGTTTTACTTTTAAATTTCTGTTTATATTTTTTTCTTTTAAAGGTAATAACAGATACTCAGTAACCAAGGAGAGCTTTTATAGATACTCTCAAGATCAGTCTACAATTCCAGCTTTCCTCAGAGCCAACATGAGAAGTTTTGTGTATTTTTAAAAGATAAAATTAGAGTCACCATGATCCCCCCAGCTCCTCAAAGGGACTCTTGCATTTAATGAGACCGTCTTTCCCTTTTTGTGTTCAAATGTTACAACTCAGAGTTCAGAAGCACCACTGCAAGCAACAAAAGACATCATTTATTTGCACTTGAAATAAGCAAAACACTTCATCTGTAGGTCATTTGAACATCACACAGTTAAAGATCAATTACTCATTTGGTTTAGTACAATGGAAAGTTTTGGAGTAGCCACACATTTGCTTGTTCTCAAAAATCGATCATGAAAGTGTTCTTTTGTGTGAACGCTTTAATTAATCTCTTGCTTAGGGTTAAATTTAATTGCCAAAAGAAAAACGAACACAACTCCCTCCTATCCAGGAATACTGTACTGAGGACTTTTGATATATTTCCTTTATACTTACATTCTTACAAATTATGTATGTGAGAAGCAGATGATGAGCGGCAATTTAGCAACACTTCACCATCTGCTATTTGCAGATCTAGTCAAAATCAGAGAGTTAATTAAAGATTAAAGACAGGGACCAATACAGTTGAAGCAAAGAGCCACCTTCTTTCCTGTTAGACCGAAATTAAGTAACTTTGGTAGCTTGTTCCCACTCACACCAATACGATCATAAATCTGCAACATCATAAGGGCAACACAACTTGCATTTGTAATATGCCTGTACATCTTCTATTTTAATTGACAAAAAGATACTAAAATCACATCAGCTTTATTAGAACGCTGCAATCGCAACAGGGTACCCAAAGCCCTATTCAGAAAAAAAAAAAGTGTAGCATATCTTCCACCGTAAGAAACAGAAATTGGGGCTGGAAGCCTCTTGTAGAAGTGGTTATAGAAAATCCTAGCTAAAGAAAAAAAATTTTAGTCAACTTGCAACCACTTTCACCTAATTTCTTACATATGTATTTAAGCAAGCAATATTTAATTAAGGTCAGTGAAGAATAAGATGATCCTGACAGTTCCCTTTTACTACTACCTTAACAGCAACCTACTTCCTTGTCTTCCAGTCTACACCTCCAATGACACTTCTGCAAGAACCAGCCCATGTTAGAATACCACCCTCCCTCCTTTGGGCTCCCAGAGCCTCTTCACTGCAGCCTTGTTTCAGTTGCCTCCCCCATTTACTGCATCTCTTCTGCCAGGGCTGGGAAGGAGCAACAAAAAGATGCAAAACTGGAATGGGTGCAGCAAATCCTCCCAAGATGCTGATTCAAGTGTATGAAGCAAAGGTTTCTGCTCAACTCTGAAGAGCACTAACCTGAGCTTGCTCTTTCACAATGGGTCTGAAAGCACTGCTCTGCTTCCCCTGCTACCTGAAATCACAGCTGCACCATGCCAACTCCAAAAGCTGCACCAGGCTGCTGCACAGCAGCTCACTGTGGCCAGCTGCCAATTAGAGCAACACCGGTGGAACCAAGCTCCCCAAGATGCTGGTTGCCAGCTGCCCCTGCCTGCTGCTCAAGGCTCCTGAGTCAGCCAGAGAGCGATCGATAAAATCATCACAACTGCAAGGCTGCAAGACGCACGGGTACGGAAGTTATTCAAGGATGGGGAGCCAGCTCAGAGGATACTGTGGGGAAAGAGTAGGAGAGGGCTACAAGCTGAAAAATGGCAAACTCTGTTCTCCCCCCATCAAACAGAAGCTGGTGACAGGTTCAGAGGTAATTACTGAAGAGTGATTACACTAGAAAAAGATTACTTCTGTAGACTGCCAACTTTTTTTTTTTTTTTTTTTTAATTAAAGTCCATCAACCATCAGTCGTCTTGCTTTCTCCTTCTCATTTTCCCAGCAGTAAAAATGTTCAAAACTGGGTGCGAGGGCATCATGGCAGCGAACAAGCTCTGGTTCACTAGCACTTAATTGAAGGTTGCCTCCTCCTATGGGAGTGCTACATGGGAAGCAGGGCAAACTAAGAATTTGTGGAGCCTGATTTGGGTTAAGAAATATTTTATTCAGACTAAGAAAACTGAAACCAATGGAAATTTTATGTGAAAATATTTCTTTCTAAATGTCAACGTCACATTCTCCTCAACTTTTGAAATATCATCTTGCCACAAGAGATAAACCACTGCATAAAATCAAAATGAATCCAGAAATAACTTAGTGTTTCTAAAATTGCATTTTCTGCCACAAGCACAAACTAAGAATTCTGCCTAGTTTGTATGAGGTGTTGAGCTTAGAGTTTCCGGGGCAAAGAGGAAGAGGAAGGAAGTTGTTTTGACACATCTCATTACAGGTTTAAACCAAAACCAAGATTTTCACTGGTCCTGTGGTGAGGAGGAATCACACCATCAGAATGACTCACTCATGACAAAAATCTGCAAGAAGCTTCAAGAAATCTCTCAGATTTCTTTAAAAAATATTCCCTAGCTGAAGATTATTACCTGTTGAAAGTAGACAATTATATGAGCAAATTGTGGACTTACAGCTCCTAAGTGCAAAACTGAACTGAATTTACATGCACAATACAACCTTTAGTCCCGTAGATTGCATTTGACTGCTACACCAGAGAAGTTTGCATGAAGTATTCATTGTGGGCATGTGGGCACAATATTCTGCAAAGAAAGAATAGAACTGTCAAGCAAACTTTCTACTAAACTATAAATGACTTATTAACCCTCAGAGAAAAATATCTGGATTAATTGAAATAATATTTGAAGCAAAATTCCTGGCAATGTAAATTCTGTGCTGAAATTACAAGGCCAGTGTGCCACAACTTAGATGAACAAAAAACATCAGGTCATTTTCTAGTTCTTATACCTAAAGTGTTCCTTCAGAAATGGAGTAGGAGGATACTACTGCATTTTACCTTTTCACCACAGAGAATTACTCAGCCCAAGTCACATGCTGCAGCTCCCAATACACAGTCCACATAACCAGCATGAGAGTCTGACAAAGTCTGAGATTGCAGTTTCCACTCACGTAGTCTGAAGCAGGTTTTTATTGTCGCAGGAATCTAGGACAATCCATGAGCAACCCAGTGTCCCCACCTCAAGTTTCAGGATCAGGGGTTCAACCATCCCTATGGTAGGAATCCCTATCTAATGCCTACCTGTATGACTTTGGGTGTTAAATTTGCAAACATTTGCCTTGCTGTTGAAATTTCTCCCCCTCATGTCTAAGAGTTCAGGCCACGTTCAAAAGATTTTTGTAAATAATGTTTATCGCTATCATCTCTACAGAGGAATCTGAAACAGCTAAGATCACATGGAGTTTTTTAGTTAAATGGGGTAAAAGAAAAATGTTGCTCAATGTAAAAGTAAATGCATCATATCCACAGTGAGAGCAATTACATAGGGTCCAGAGGCAGTCTTTGCTAGGCTAGGTGTTCAGCAGGTAAGAATAACTTTGAATTTCATGATTTTTTGTTCTCTCAGGACTATAGCAAATATTAAAAATATAAAGTTTTGTTTGCTTTCTAAATACACTTCCCTCACCTCAGGAAGGAGGGGGAAACAAAAGCTTGACAAAAATACTGAGGTGTGTATTCCCATAGTATCAGAGGCAAGTACTCAAGGTCTCCAGTACTATGATCTGTACACCAAAATTGGAACACAGCATTTTTTGATGTGCAAAGAACAAGCTGATGATTCCCCTGAAGCTGGTTACTGCACTTAGAGGCTTGGTGTATCACATTCAAGACCATTTTTAGGCTGTGCTTCCACTACAGTCTATTTATTTCAGGCTGTCTCTGTACATGATTTTCTGAAGTCAGTATCAATGGTATATTACTGAAATATTGAGGTTAAAAAAGGAAATGCTGATTGCATCACCCAGAGCATTCTCCTGACAGGGCAGGATTTTGTTCCCATTACGAAATTCAGGATGTTTTGCACAGTCCAACTTGAAAAACATCAAGCAATATCTTTTTTAACTATTCTTGTCACTGATATCTACTTACCAGCAGAGATTTGAGTCTTCTGCTTTTTTCCTGAAAGACTCCACTAAAATTTTTCATCTCATTAGTCCAAGTTTTATACATTTATACATTTATGCATTTAGGCAAGAGGAAAGAAAGGCAGTAAACAGCACAAATTACTTGATATGTACAACCCTGGAACATACGAGGCACATTTGAGATGCAGTAATTGGGAAAGCTGTGATGAGTGATCACCAGGAACAGCATATACAGCTCTGGCCACTTGTGATCAATAAATACATTCATACCTTAACAAGTACAGAGCAGGGCTGTGAAGACGATCACAGCAACCCTGTTTCTGTTTTAAGTTTGTCATCTTCTGCTACGCAAAGTGAAAGCGGAGAGAAGGGTCGCCTACTGTAGAGACATCAGAGCAGTAAAGGGGAAAGACAGGCTGGAGAGCAAAGGGTGGACAGTGCTGACCAGAGAACAACTGAGTATAAATTGTGCCATAAATAAGAAGCTTGCCAGACACGAGCACTGAAAAGGTCACAGTCTTTGAATTCAGGTAGAGAGAGAAATAAATCTCAACAGCATTAAAGTGGAGTTTGAACCATTTCTGGGGAGGGTTGCAAGAGCGTTGGAGGTGATAGATGAGAGGATTCAGTGCTGCAGGAGAGGTCCTTCCTGGTCCCGTAACTCCTCCTTTTGCTATTTTGAAATAATCCCTCCAGATTCCCAGTCAGGTGCCATTACTGCTCTGCTAATTTTGGCAGTGGTGCCATGCATACAGTGCTCTCTGCTTTTGCCATCCAGCCATAGAGTTCACATCCCCAGTTTCCCAGAGGACAACCAACTGCTAGCTATCAACCAAGTATTTACACACGCAGAAACACAGGGAAAAGCCCTAACAGCAATAAGGCAGCACTGCTACGGCAGGGAGACAACATCAGCTCCTGACTTGGATGCAATACCTTCTTTGGAGATCAGCACTTGCAGTTACAGTTCGGGTTTGGGCAACACTGCCCAGCACAGGCAGCTCTTAGACAGCCTAAGTCATGGTGTATCAGCATCACTCTGTGACCACTATATTGAAAACATCTTTGTATTTTATAGAATTTTATATGTATTTCATATATATGATTTTACTAATTCAGTGTGCATACACACACACAATAGACTTAACTTATGTATTTTTACATATAAAGCATTCCTATCCAAAAGTTACTTCAGATAAATATTTAGGGAAGTATTATTGTACAGGAACATCTCTACTAAATACAAGGCTGAAGAGTGTTCACGTACAGTTTCACTGAAAAATATAGACATTTTTTAATATCAGGTATAAAAGCATGAATAAAAGTATGAATAATTTCACAATGTGGTTTAAATAACATTATGCCCCATATTCCTTTCCACATCACTTACCTTACAGTGCTTCCTGTAAAGGAAGCCATTTTGTTGAATGAGGCGCTTGCTTTTTTTAGCCAGCAGGTCTCTTCTGGCTCAAAAAGTCAGAACAATTTTTCTAATCATTGTCATTTTTTTCTGTTGATAATATATTACCCTCAGAGATGCTCTTGTCACAGTTTCCATTATGAAACCCTGTCATGTATTAGCCACTTCCACTTCACAAAACTCATTTGGCTTAAGAGGAAGACAATTACTACTATTTTTATTTTATCATGCAGGTTATTTCTGCAATTTACCATGCAGATGCAGGAGGGGTTTATCGTCTTAAGACCAGCACTTTTGTACAGATATTTATCTATAAAACTAGACTGCTTCCAGCTTGTACTTAAGTCTACATTTTGGAAGTTTTCTCTTCTTTCACTGACATTTACACATCACCTTGGATGATCCCTATATGCTGGATATTCTTCAGGCCTATATAAAACTGGGTATAGACAGTCTCATGCATATAGACATGTCTCAGATGCCATTAAGTCATCCAATGCCTGATGCATAAGACTTTCTAAATTATTATTATTATAAATTATTTAACTTCAACTAATTTGCCCAACAATTTGATTAACTAATACACAAGTCAACGCATTTCAGAAAAGCAGCTCAGCAAAAAAAAAATTATGATACCATTTTACTCAACCTACCAAATCTTCACCAAAATAAACAAATGGTAAAGGAACTAAGTACTAAGGAACTAAGTCAGAAGCTTACACATTTGCTTAGAAATGCACAATTAACTGTGAGTCTTGCTAATTCCCAGCTCAATTACTGAAAGAAATGTGATAACTTAAAACACATTGGGGGGAAAAAAAAAAAAAGAAAACTTAGCAATGAAAATAAGAAACATTTTAACAGATGTGAGCTTAAAAATCTTCATAAACAGAAACCATAACTAGCGTTCTACTATTTGACTGGAAAGGATGAAAAGCTTTGAACTGGACAGAAAAAACATACAGCCATGTTTCTGAGAGAGTGGTTGGTTTAGGGTTGGAGGGTTGCTGGTTTTTTGCTTTGTTTTGTTACCATCTTCCATTCTTATCACTAAGATCCCTTAAAGAGTTTGAAGCACACTGAACAACTTTGGTTTAGCAAAGAGCAACATCAAGTATTTAAAGACTATGAATGCCAACGGTTTTGTCCCATGTATAAGCATTTTAAGTTCCCAAACACATGCATTTGAAAATGCAGGCATCTTAAGACTCATTTCTTTTGGTGGACTTTTCTACTTGCTTTATGTTCTTAGCTACCGTAGTACCATCATCATAAACAGCAGAATTAATTCTAAGTGTAACTGAGGTCTAAATGGTGGCATATATGAATCTGTATCACAGACTTCTCATTTGTGAGTTCACTTTCTGAACTGAAGTTTTAATGTGCTTTTCCATATGACTGACATCAGTCCCTTAACAAGATGGCAATACAGAAAACGCTCAAAATTGAGAATTTTGGTGTTTATGCAATTCACATGTTCCTTTAGTGTCTTTTTTTTGTCCTAGACACTGCTGTAGGAAGAGTGCATACAGACTTTTAATAAAAGATTTTTCCATGTTTTGAGTTGAGGATTAAAAGGTTAGCGGTTTACCAATTTAAGGAAAACAAACCATACTTCTGCAGAACAAACTGAACCAGTTTCCTATATATTCTCATATTTTGAGCAGTCCTGTGAACTAAAGGAAATGACAGACCCAAATGATGGCCTGCATGCAGAAGCAAACAGTAAGCAGACGCAGTTTTGGAGCTTATACACTGATCAAGCCTCTTCAACGGGAAAAGCCATTGCAAAGCAAACACTAATAATTAAACCCCATAAAACAGTGAAGTCATCTAGGTTTGTTTTTAAATGGGCAGGGAGGAGAAGCAGCCTCCCTTGTGAAATACTTTCCAGCAAAGGCGGCACTGTGCTACATCTGATAAGGATTACAAAGGTCAGGCTATACAGCAGTCTGAAACTAACAGATGGCACCAGACTACTTTTTTCAAACCCAACAGGAACAAGCAAATCTAAGCTAGGAAAGCAAATACTTAAATAGTGCTAACAATTATCTCAGTAAAGAACTAACACAGACCAAAACACCTACACACGCTCATGTCCTGGTACATGCACAGCATGTTACTGCAAATCTGACATTAAGAAACCAAGGGGGAAAAAAAATTTGGTTAGCTTCAGTTATGGAACATATTAGAACAAATGCCAAAATAAAGCTAAGCACCAGAATTCAGACAGTGAGACTAAGTCTAAATGTTTGATCCTGTGAAAAACTACTCTGAAACAATACATTACTAAGAGATCACTCATATCTCTTTTTCTCCCAGCAGCAAGAGTTATCATTTGTGTGAGGTGGGGAAATATTTTTAAGTTTTAATGCACCGTCATGCACATTTTATTAAAAAAAAAAAAAAGAAACAGAAGGACAACTGCCTTTACTGCAGACAAGCACTCATTATGTTTGCAGATGTATAGACATTCATACTGGATTACAGAAAGCACACAGAGTAACAGCCCTGCTATGGAGAAATCAGTACTAGATCTTGACTGCCACACAGGAAGAGCAGTTACAACACGTCCCTGAACGCAGATGGCTCTGCACATCTTCCTTATCAAGCAACAGGTCCGAGGATGCTGACATGAGAGAGTGGTCTGCCAATGGGTCCTATATGGTGTGTTTTTCAGGCTTTACTAATGCAAAATGCCACAGAGCATCCACACGCTGAAGATGCAACATCGACTATCTTTAGAAACAAATGTTTAGGTTAAGAGGAACCAATAATGGTATAGAGGAGATCCTATTATCCCAAAAAAGCTCAGCAGTGGGCTTTTTTGGAAGTTGATTCTTGAAATGCAAAAGTCATTACACTCTTTCATTAACTTTAATTAAAAACAAACAAACAAACCAACCACAAAAACCAGTTCTTGGAGCCCCCCTGCTAAGCTTAATAGGAGTTAAAAACAGTGCTGCTATCAAAATGAGGTCAAACGTTTAGCAGTGATGCTGCTAGTTACACCAAGTTACATTGCCCAAGTTAAAACAGTACATAATCAATCAGAAAGTTTTAATATCTACAGTAGTAATTATTGCACTTAATTTCATCCCCAATAAAATGTCTGACATAGACAAGAACACAATTAGCACTTATTTAGTTTAAGACTTTATTTCATAAAGGAAAAACTTGATAGCCAAGTCCCAAACTGCACAGCCACTCCTAGTTATCCCTTTGGATTTCCAAATAATACAGAGCTTTAATGCTCGTCCTTCTCTTCCACCCTAACACAACTGCAGTCAAGAGAAAAGCACTAAACAAAAACTGTCAAATTCTGGTTATTGGAGCATACGAAGGTTCACAGCAGCTCTCTGCGAGTCAGTGCCAGTCTTCTCACAAACTTCCAGTAAATTACGCAGCCCCACATTCAGGCAGCTGGGGAGCTTTGTCTGTGGTACCACTACTCCCTACAAACACAAGAGGAGTTCACGCACATGCACATCCCAAACTTGTTAGTCCCAACGTAGGATAATAAAATTGTAGAGTGACACTCCAATTACCAATGGACTCAACTAATTCCAAGTAGACAGCACAGAAGCCAAACTCAGCTTATACCTGCAGATTTTCAAAGACAAGAGTAGGAAAGAAACCCCCTCAGGTCTTGACCACCATACAGAAATTCAAAAGGTGGGAGAGTTTAAAAAGGCCTACAAGCATTTTTTATTTTCACCCTGCATAGCTTACAAAACAAAACTGAGGATTTAGTCCTGTCTTACAGAGAAGCAGTTTTTAGAGATCAGGTGCCAGTGTCAACATTTTATTGAATGTAGAAAAGCTTAATCTACATAAAGGCATCTGCCTTCAGACTCGTTCTGAGAGTTTTTAAAGAACTCTCTATATACCAACAAGAAAAAAAAAAAAAAAGAAAGAAAAAAAA
>JAAGAY010134953.1:0-48019 GCA_011801015.1 Ardeotis arabs
ATTGTGCTGCAAAAAAAAAAAAAAAAAACAATTAGTGAAGCTCACATTACAAAATGCTGCAGGTAACGAGGGAGCTGGTCAAACTTCTGTGTAACACAAAAAGCACTGTATTTGGGAGATGTTTATACAAAAAAGAGCAGACAATCTGCAAATGGATGCTAACTAAAGCAGTATCATTAGCTATTAGTTCACAGAGAGCAAAGTAAGTATGTACAGGTTACGCCATTTGCTGTACATCAGTTCCCCAGGATGTCAGCAGGGTGGAGAACCCACGCTGGGGTCAGAGCGGGCACATGAACCTGTACCAGGCCAGCAATAAACTACAGACCAGAAATGAAGATCTGCTCTGCTCTATGCATTCACAGCCAACCTCTGTGGTGAACTGATTTGAGCTGTGTCCGTGGAAAGCTGCAATTCTGACATCTGGTGGGTTTTTGTGACACAGTAAAGGAAAAAAAATAATTCCAAGCATTTCACTCAGTCAAATTAATAGGTTAAAATCCTTCAAACTGGTGGGACATGAGGTAAAAACATTGTGTACAAGTGAGCACCAGAACTTCCCAGTTACCTTCCATACAGTCATGTTTCAGTGCTCCAAAATTTGTGACCTGCTGGGAAGGGGACAGGGGGAGGAGATTCTGTTTGTGAATCCTCCCCTTACAGAGTCGAGGTCCCCAAAACCACCCATCAGGCAGCCTTACTCACACCTGGTAATACAGACTTAGGGACTTGAGGGAGTTTGGGACCTACAGGATGAGGCAGCAGCTACATCATGGTAATAAAGATATGATGGCATCTGAAATGTGAGCTCAGAGGTCAAAGAAGGCTTCTGGCATCCTCTGCTTTTAGGGACCAGGGATCTCTCACGCAGTGAATGAATCAAGAACCAGAAGGTCGCAAAAATGAATCTATCATTTTGTGACTTGCAGCATGTAAGGAGCTGAAAGTAATTGGAGTTCCTGCTTGTCTTCTGTCATAGCCAAAGGTAAATTGATTGGACTTTGGTGATGTGCGGTCTGGGGAAAAGTAATGTGTCTCACGCACGAGGGCAGGCAGTAGAGAGCACATGTCTCAAACACTGAACGAATGGCAGGAAAATATGCCCACCCTAAAGTTCATAAAATGGATTGTGAACAGGGAGGAGTAAATCAAAGATACCCAGCCCCTCTTCTCCACCCCTGCACAAATACTTCCTTGGAAACACCACTAGAAATCCCAGCACATTCAGACTTCAGGATAAAAAAAAGCAGAAACATGAAACATCCAAAGTTGCCTATAAATTTGTGAAATCTGATTTAAATAACCTGAAGCTGATACAGGTTTCTCAGCTTGTCATGACCAAGCTTTGCTTTGGAGCTAGTCACAAACTGTAACATTAGGCAAAAGTATGGAATCTACAGGATCAGACCCCAGGGAGTTAAAAAAAAAAAAAAACCAAACACAACAGTTGGCAAAGTCCCCAGGTTGTTATCCCAAATACCAGCAACCAGGAAATACTGGACAAGAAACCAATACAGAGAGGGAGAAAGAAGAAGAAATTGCCTGTGTATACATGTAAAAGCACTTTCTGCTTTAGATGTGAGGAGTTTTCTCAAATCACCGCAGCAAAATACTGCATATAGTCATGTTTGTGAAGCTTTGCTGGAGACTAATTTTGTAAGAGCAGAAGTACAAGCATGCAATAATTGTTTGGAGCCCTCCAAAGCCAGTACATCAAATCAAAGGGCAGTATGGACTGCTTCATATGTCTGACCTGGTTCCTCATTCCCCAATTCCTTTTCTTTGTTCCTATCCAGCTCAGTCCTTGCATCGATGAACTCAAAAATCTTTTTGACAAACGTAATCCTTGTTGTTTTTCATCCAAAGGCATGGCAACAGCACCTGAATTTGTGCCAGATAAGGGGAGATATACCTAAATCAGACCCAAGCCTGTTGCTACCACCAGGAAAAAGAGCTGTAAGTCAGTGAGAGTGGGGTCAGCAGGAGACGCTGGCAGCTGGAAGGAGCCAGAGAAAAGGAAGTGGGATAGACAGAAAAAGAAACACTCACTGTCTGGAAAGTTTGGGAAGGTGCGGGGCGGGGGTGGGGGGAGGAGTACCCAGGTGCCAAAATATGCAATCGTAACCCCATCTGTGAAAATTTACTTTTTTAGCAAGAACATGATAAGAATATACAGATGTTTGCATGCCTGCAAATACATTGAATTCCAAAAAAACTATTTCCAAGATCTTTTTCACTTAAAATTTCAGCAAATAATCTTCCTCTATCCACAGACCAAAATTATCCTGTGAAGATTATAAAATAAGCATCATATGTACTTTCTTAGCCAAGAAAGCGTTACCCTCTTCTCAAGGTAACTCTCTTCATTAATTGATTTGTCTATTCCTTTCATTAATTGCATCCTGATGAAGCAATCAAATAAATGAAGCAGACAGAAAAGAACAGACTCTTCCAGGGGAAGACTTGGCTTTAGGAAGGTCAGTGCTAGAGCAGGTGGTTTTACTTCATTATCTCAGCCCAGACTGCCTCAAATGACACTACTGAAGCTTTTCAGCCTGCAGCTGCTCTGAGACAAAGAGCAAAGTCAAACTGTACTAACATCTCTACATGGAGTTCCCTGCTTCCTTTTAAACACATTCAACAATAAGAAGGAACAAGGGCCATGGCAAGACAGGCAGAATAGGACGCCCTATTTGCCTTCTGTTTTGTAAAGAGAGAATAGCCAGAGTGTGGCTCCTAATTATAACCCCTAGGGCAGCCTATATAGCCACATAAGGACTATTTGATCACATCCCTCCCACCTAGTTCGTTACCTAGCTGCACAATTCACATCCAAGAGGACACCAAGGCAAAAAAGCCCCAAAAATCATTTAGACCTTGAAGTCATCACACAGGGGAATTTAAAGCCCTATATTGCATTGTGAAGTTCAGGTGCCTACAGCACTCTTAACAAGCACAGATGTTCTACTAAGCTGAGCCTCAGAAGCCCTCTCCTAACCTCTGCTGGCTCAGGATGCACAGGGAACCAAGTGTCTTCACAGGGGCTCAGCACACACTAACATGTGCTGTGACCTTCTCTAGCACACACTTGTAGCCCACAGGCACTGTCATTCAGACAACATTTCATGCTGGTGGTTCCCCTCCTTCACATAATACCATACTTAGGCAGAGCATTTTCTAAGGTCAACTTCTATGTGCTCAGTCTAACTCAACTTTCAAATCATTCAGACTCCCATCTCTACCTCCCCAGAGGGTGACTTAACCCCCAGAAGAGACAGAGTAGACATTCTTCTCCCAGCCTGCCAATGGACATCTCTATAGTGGAAAAAAAAATGATTCTTTGAGTGTGACCTATTGCCCTTGAAATTTTGAAAGATAAGCCCCATATTCTTCAGTCATTTCTGGTTTTGAACTGACAACTGTTTGGTGTAAAAAAAAAAAAACTGGAAGTCCTCACTTCCAGCTAAATTCCCAACACCTGATGTTGTAACCCCACTTCAAAATGGTGGATGCATGTTTGGAGCCAAACTAAAACTCCATAAAATCAATTGTAATTGTTTAAAAACAGTACTAGTCTGCATGTTCTGAAATCTGAACAAAATTCTTGAAGCTGCACAAGAAATATAAAGACATGGGAAAACAAAGAAATCACAAAGTTCATTTTTTTTCTTAGAAATGTATTTTGTAAGAAAACAATATTAACATTAAAAAGAAATGTTTATTATACAGTATAAAATAATGCTTGAATTCAACTCAGTTCCTTATAAAAAAAAAAAAAAAGCCTGAGGATTTTTATGAAGCCTCAATTCCTACAGATTTGTGTCTTGCCTTCTGTGATTGCTACTGCATTGAAGAGCAGGTTTTACCCACATCATCCGTAGAACACCCCAACACTCATAAAACCTCCCTCATCCCTTCCCCAACAGCTGATCTTCCCTGCCCAGATATGCTCTAAACATCACCCGTAGTATTTGCAGCTCCTTTCTATGTGCCACATACCCACCCTCGGATTCCACCCACCTACCTCTTTTGACCAAGCAACTATACAAGCAACAATGCATGTTGCGGCTAGCTAGGAGTCTCCCCATATTTTTAATTTTTTTTTTTATTTGGCTAATATGAACAGTGGCCAGCCACTGACAAATAATGTATAATGGCTGAGTTGTTCTCAGCTGTCTGTTCTCATAAAACCTGTAAGAATATCTCTTAACACTGCCATTCATCTGCCAAATCTGGCAGAAGTGTGCAGAGTTTTAAAAGCTAGAAGGGGAGACAAGGACAGGCAATGCAATGACATAAGCTTCACTTTTTCAAGAAACTGCGCTAAAAAAGTCATTACTCAGTTGCAGAATTTACAACTTGCAGATTTTGTTGTAGGAAAATATGCCCATTCAGTAAATATAAATAACCCTAATACATTTCTGTGGCCTATTATGTATTTTTTTTAAATTTTTTTTAGGTAATGTCAGCTTTGTAATGTCAATTACCCTCCAGGTTTGAAAGGCATCCAGTGACCAACATTCTGGTGTAATTATGCATTACATTGGTGTGATTCCCTCCCTCCCAATAATACTGACAAGTTTAACAGAAATCTATTAAGTTAAAAAAAAATATATATTACATTTGCTAATTGCAAACAACCTCTTTTAGCTGCAATTTTTCCCATTGGGATTAAAAAGTGCACCAGTTTAACATGTCTATACATTAAAAACAGTTTAAAACATTAAATATACAAACAGCAAGAGATTTTAAATATTTTGTATCAAATACTATAGGACAATATAATTTACATTTTTTTTTAACACAAAACATTACACCTGAAATATAACTTTAGATATTACAGAATATAAAAATACATACTTTTTGTCTAAAAAATGTCTTTGCAGGTTCTGGCACAATGTAATACTTTTAAGGCACACTGTATTTTGGCAGTCTATATTTGCAATTAACTGTGCAACAATAATAAAAATGACCTGTAATTAACCTTTTAGAACCAGAAGGCCAGATGATCTCCCTTCTTCCTGGAATAGCCCTTTTAATCAGGCAAAAACTTGAACTGTTTAGGTGTTCTGCAACTCATTTCTGCCACAGCCTGAGGGCTCCAACGCTAATCCAGCAAAAGCAAGAACAGGCTTAAGTAAGCGTGTGAAAAGTCACATCGATGCAATGGGATTAGTCATACACTTTCCCCATCTTTGCCATCTCAGCATCAGAACGCTCAACCCCAAGCAAAACTGAGCCCTAAACGCAAGTTGGGAGCCAAGTTCTGTCCTGCCCTACATTTGCGCCAAAACTAGCTAAGAGTAGCACAGGTTACAAAGTCAGGGCAGAACTTAGAAACAGAAGCTCAATAATATTAATTGCTCTGATTTCAGCTACACCAACGTATAAGTCATGACGACTACTGAAGCCAGTGGAGACATATGAAGTAAAATTGCTGTAAGACTGAATCAGGAGAACTATGTAATTTTGCCCTTCTGTGTATTAGTGGGACTCCCACTGGAGTCAGCACAGGGCAAAAACGTGTCTTTAGAGATATATGGCTTATACAGACGTAATTGGGTTGCAAAAGATTTTCAGTTCTGTCTTCAAGTTGTTTCTGGATCACTAAAAACCCTAAAAATTGTCAACACACTAAAGAAATACTCAGTCTAAATCCCTTACTTTAAATGCCCCAAAGTAAGTTGCTTCTTGGGATGAATCCAGTAGCAATGGGTTTGATACCTGGATACTTATCATTTCACCAGATTTTAATTTAAAAAACCCTCCTACATTTACAGAATAAAAATGAAATTCTGAATTCCCTGACCAGTATTTGGTGCTTCCTCCCTTCATCAACACATCAGAGCGCCTTATTTTAAGGTTTGTCTTAATCATATACACCATCAGCTGAAGCCCTCTTTTAGTCAGGTTTCCTGAAGTTTCATGATGCCTAAAACAAATGTTGGCATAAAGGTAGTAAAATCCATCTTGATTAACAATTAGTTTTCCATCATTGAATGTCATATTTGATAAGTTTGCTTGGCCTTTGTCATGATGCCAGGATGTGAGGTTCACTTTGCGAGTTCCTGAAGAGAAGGGAGGAAAAAAAAATAAATGTATAAACATTTAACAAAGCTAAACATTTAGAAAGCAGTCCCTGGGTTTTTAGAATCAATAGCAACTACAGTTATACAGGCTGAAGTGAATATTAGACAATTTACTAATGAAAACACAGCAAATCTTGTTACCAAGTCTAACCTGTTTGCAAGGAATAACTAAACAAAATCTAAAACCAAGTTAAACTGATAACTCCTCACTTAGAAAGCTTATGAAATATTTCTACAGTTTATATTCTTGTGACTTCAGCAGTACAAAGGTAAACATGTTTTCATTTGAGAACACAAAAAAATGGGGGAAAAAAATCAGTACAATTGTGCATCTTTAGTACTACCCAGTAAGTTGCCTAGACTTTAGATAGCGCTTCAAGTATTTATGACACAACAAACCTTTCTATGCAAAACCAACGTTTAGACTTAATCCAGTGCTTGCACACACCAGAATACGGCTCCACAATCTGGTTTAGTCATATCCTAGATAGTGGCACACAGCAAATCTTAATTCTTTGATAATTGTACAAATACTTATAGCTGGGCAATTATAGCTATTCGGAAGGTAAACTCAGATTCTTTGTCTAATATCTAGTGGAAGGTCTTGGAAAAAGAGCTTTTGGAACACAGATGTGATTCTGGATGTATTGTTCATTTTTTAGAATTTTCTTATTTTAATTTATTTATTTTAAGATATCTTAAGTTTCAAACTAGAAACAACGAGCTGATATTCCATGCTTGAAGGAGAAACAGTCCTGTTCAGGTTGAATTAAGCTAGAGGTCCACACATTAGGAAAAAAAAATATGATAATATTCTCTCTGTCTCTCCGTAGAACATCATGCATGTGGGAATCAAGATACACGTATAACAATTACCAAGTGTGACTACCAAAAGGACAGATTAACAGAATTAACGTATCTAAACAAGCATTATTCCATTCTTTCTAGCAGGTAGATGTAAGCCTTTTCAGCTCTGCCTGCATGATAGTGGCCTGGTAAACAGGAAGCTGTCCCTGATCTGTTAAGGTGGTTGAATGCCCTGTGAAAACAATGAAAAGGAGCTGAGAGACCAGAGTTGTTTTCATTAGTTCATCAGCTCAACACCGTCACTGGAAGGTAACTTCACATATACAGGTAACAAACATCCCCCAGGAACTCTGGCCTGAAAGGCATGTCCTGGGTGCTATCATCAGGTATCCATATTGTATCATCTCTTGGAGGCGTCAAGCTGGTCAAATTTCAGATGTCATTTCATGTGGGTCCTGGATATTAGGAAAATGCTCTTTGGACATTAGGAAAGGGTTCTTCACTGAGAGGGTGGTCAGTCACTAGAACAGGCTCCCCAGCTCGTGGCACCAAGCCTGTCAGAGTTCAAGGAGCATCCGGACAATGCTCTTAGTCATATGGTTTAGTTCTAGGTAGGAGCAAGGAGTTGGACTCGATCATCCTTATAGGTCCCTTCCAGTTCTAGCTATTCTGTGATTCTGCTATTGAGGCTGTGCTAAGAGATGGCCTGGCAGGAGGTCAGACAGGCACTGAGCAAGCATTTGAGTCTTCCTTCCAAACCTGGTCACACTTCAGTTTGGTTTTGCTGGCACAGTGTCAAGTGGCAGCCTGCAACACCAGCCCAGATAGCGTTGCTACTGCAGCACGTGTATTATGTAGAGGTTTATCACACTACTTTCTGTTGAGGAACATGCCCTGCAGTACACATCCCACAGTCCCTTCCACCTCTTCAGCTTCCTGTTATAGGACCCACCTCATCTCATAGCCTCTGCCTGCAAAAACAGAGTAATAGGTAACAGTGGGAGAAGAAGACCCAGCCAAAGCCCATGGGCATGCCCACAGAGGAAACAACACTGTCCTGACAGAGCCACGCAGGCCCTGACCCTTCCTGATACACACAAGCCACCTATACTCTACCACTTATTCAGGGTAATACACAGGGTATAACGCAATAGATGAGTTGGCCAACTTGTCCTCCTAACGACTAGGAATTTTCAGCACATAAGCCTAACTCCATTTGCTCCCTCCCACAGCAGCAGGTCCACACAGGAATCAGAAGACGTTACACCTTAGGCTCCCCCAAATGCATCTAAATATCTGCTTGGAATATTCAGTACCTTATTCTCCCAACATCAAACCAAAACTATCTATTCCCACCAAAACTTCCATGGCATATGGGAGGGTCCAGTGCCCTCTCCTCCAAGCATGTGTTGACACATGCCCCAGAACCACCAGTGCTCACAAGCGTGCTGTGGAAAAGCCCCAAGTATATTTGATTAGTTAAAAAGATGCCTTCTGGATTTGTTTGTGCAGAAAGACATGAGGCGAAGGAGGGACAGGGGAATTTGAGAGCTGAGTCCTCTCTAACTGCCAAGGACAAGCAGCTTCTGCATGTGGGAGGAATCCTTTAATAGTCCAGAACAAAAAGCTTCTGGCATTCTTCCACAAAGACTTGAGCAAAGCACAGGCTGTCAGAGGCAGATCATAAATAGTTGCTCCCCTATGGCTCCAGTACAGCCAGGTAGAAATTATACAAGCAAAATCATAGCAAGCAGCAGTCTTCTGTGCAGTGCCTCAAAAAAAACTTCTGAAAACCATCAATTAATTGGAAGCAACACTAAGATCTTAAGTCTCTTGCCTGGAATTATTCACCTGCAAGAGATGCTGAGATAGGGGTACCGGAGTACACCTCTGAAGCACTGGGGACAGCTGAGGAAGTTGTAGAAATTCTTATGCACAGTGTTAAGTCTGCCAGAAATACTGCCCCAAGGAGGCTGGGCTACCTTCAAGATGAGGAGGATAGGCAAGAAATCATTGCTTGGCTTGGAGGAGGGGCGCATCAGAGATATGGGACAGTAATGTATACATATGACAGAACAGAAAGGCATGCTGTGACTGACTAGTGGCACACTGGGTAGTTGCTAGGCAGGTTTTATTTACCTGGCAAGTAAATTTTTTAGTTGCCAGTCTTAATCAGTAGCAATTTTGAAGAAATCCTTAGTGGGAATGCATGACTGCTGAAGAAGGGAGAAGGGAGAAAACACGTGTCACAGTTGCTTGTAATTGAGATGCTGAGAGGGGCTCAGGGTGAAGTTTGTCCACACTGTTTCGGTGTTGAGGGCAATGTGAATCATTCATCCTTGGCCAGGACAGACCAAGAGATGATGGAAGATGATCCTATCTGTTTTGAGCAGGGGATCAGCCTACATAACTTCTTGAAGTCCCTTCCAGCCTAAACTATAATGCTATGATTGTATTAACTGGGGCAGATGGGCTTTTTGCCACAATTCAGAGCTTCAGAAGAGACATGTCACAGCCAGCAGCACAGCACAAAGATGCACTGGTAGGAGTTATGCCATGCAGCCTTTAATGGAGGGAGCGAGCAGGCTCACAGCATTTCCGGTGGTAATATACCCAAATTTGGAGACACTGAAACAATCAGTACCCCAAAACACAGGCAGAGGACAAAACTGGAGCATACAACTGCCAAATCAGCTGTCCAAATATCAGAAACTCTGAAGCATAACCCAAGCCATGGGACAGTCAGAAATGCTGCAATATAGTATCTTCTGTGATAAAATTTACTATGGAGCCATGAAAAAAATAGCACAAGGTCAGTCATGTAAGGTAAGAGAAAGAAGGAATAGTTCAGAGAGATAATGAGTAAGATAACCTTTCAGATATTTTAAAAAAATCAAGATAATACAGTTTTTCTGTTAACTGAAGACAAACCAAAACCATGTCTTGGATATTTGTGAGCATGAACTAAGACTAATAGAAATTCATTTCAATAAAATTAATTAGTAAGAAGGAAGATGATGGGAGAGGAACAGAGGACAAAGTAGCCCTGTATTAGTAATTTGTTTGCATCCTAGTAGCTTTCAGATATAAATAAAGTCTGAGGGAAGGATCAAAGCACTGTTTGCTCTGAAAATCTGTTTTGGAGGCAAGGGCAGCTAACCCAAACCTGTAGCTGTAAATAGCTCAGAATACTACAGTTTCCTTAGACAGCTAAAGGTATCAATTCACATCCAAAATGATATATTTAACATTTACATTTGTTCTGTTTGTGATTTTCTCCTTTAAACTGTGACTAATTTCTGTAATCAATTTATAAATAAAAAAATCACTGTTTTCATTTAGAACTTAGGTAGCATTTATAGTGAGCTCTGGTAAAAATCAACCAGCAAGCATCCAGTTTTAACCTAAGGCAGCAAACCTAAAAAATACACGCAGTAAGCCAAACTACTATGGCTTCTGCAGCCAAATGATGGGTGGGGACACCAAGATCTGGGAAGAGTTATTTTCCCCCTACCTTGCACTCCCTTCAGCTGCAAAAATCCATTTGGGGCTTGATATTATTGTAAATCAGGTAAAAGGAAAATGTTCCCCCACAAACACTGCTCAGTGCCCCTTCATGAGGGGTGTTCAGTGGCAAATTATTTAAAATAAGATCCTGTTTGACAGTAATAAAGACTGGGTTTTTTTTTTTGTTTATTTTGGGTCTGAGTGGTGACAGTAGAGAACCTTAAAATATTAAGAACATATCTGTCCAGACTCACAGATGGCATAAAACAATTTAGAAGGATTTCAGACATGTAGGATAAGGAATCAGGGCAAGAAAACAGAAATTGCCATTTGCAGTGAGAGGAAACAGGACGGGAGAGAAGAAAAACTGGTGACCCTCAGGCAAATTTTTCATCCTTTACGCCTGCCATTAACGTCTATGCTACTCAGCCAAGTGGGCACTGCCTCATACCAGTGATCATTATACTAAAGTGCCTCATAGCCAGTAGGTTCAGGGTTCCAGCTATCCATAAGGATGCAGCCCCTCACTGCTGCAATGCCCACAAGGACTGCAGAAGCGCAGAAGCCATATGTGCCAAATCAGGAGGGGCTATGTCCAACTCATCCCATTGATAAGGGGTTGATCTGCTCCAAGGAGAAACAAAGCAGCTTGTTGTCACAAGCACTGTATTTCTGAGAGTTCCTGCAGCCTGTGCTATTAAAAAAAAAAAAAAAAAAGGTGAAGAGAGCAAGCAAGAGCAACATCTCCCTTGCCATTACCCACAGATGTGCTACATCACTCCCTAGAAGGTTAACACAGTGATGCACAATAGTAAAAATTATCAGCTGCTAGCCCTGATAAAAATGCCGTTTACAGCAGTATCCAGATAGACAGCAAAGAAATTCCCCACAGGAAAAGGTGGATTTCACAAAGTGTGACACTGACATACTCCACTTCTGTAGATATAAGTGATCTGCCTCTATGATTAGCAAATTAATTGAATCCTTCCAAAGACAAAATGCTAAGACAAGTTTAATGATACTGCATCGCCTATGTAAAAAGCCAAAATCTAACTGAAATAGAAGCTTGTCAGGAGGCATTTGAGCTAACAGGAAAGCTTGTAGAAGGTCTGACTGCCATCTCATAAGCCACTTAAGCTCTCTGCTTTTAAAGCTCTGGATCTTGGCAATGCCAATGCACTTGAAGGGAGAAAGAATCCTATCCCTCCAAGCAAGAAGCTAACCCCTTGTGTACAGGAGTGCTTTGTCCTTAAACAGAGCAAGAGCAAGGTATTACTATGCAGGCTGCTGAAATCTCCGATTTCAAGCCTCAACACAGCATTCTCGTTTGGTTATATAAAACAGAAAAGCAATGCATATAGCATAATTAACAAGGAGTTCAGCACTGCAGAGTGTATACATTTTCAGAGGAAGACAACCATGGTAATCAATGCCCCCTCCTATCTTGAGATCCTCTGTCTGACAGCTTCAGAATAAACTCCGGTGTACTTCTAGCACATCAGTGATGATTGTTGTTTTGAGAATACAGAGAGAAAAATCTCAACTGACAGTGCCCCAGGGCAAAAAAAAAGGAAACAGTACTAAAATATCTTAAAATTGTAGAAGTGAATCTTTTCCTCTGGAGAGTGTTCCGAGGCAGAATCATGTCTTGTTCCCTCATATTGTACTAGCAAGGATATTCCCAAAGCCATCCAGAGATACCTGTGGGGAGAGAATAAGAGCTCTGGCAAGGTAAAAGAATGCCATCCTCTTACCATAGCAGCAGATAAAAGCCACAGGAACTTTTTTTTTCCCCTACTAAATAGCTCAGGAATATTCTGCATCCATGTCAACACACTGACCAGAAACTCTGTTGCTCAGAGTACAATGCTATGATCTTTGCTCTTCCTGCTACTGGACTAGATGGATGAAGCTTTGGCATGTCTGAACATCAGGAAGGCCCTGGGAGTCCTGAGTGAAAAAGTCTATACTATCCCTGCAACATAATGAATGGAATATGACAAAACCTTTTCAACATGCCATTAGCAGAAGGCAACACTTGCTGTAAACTCAGCCCTGTGCTATGAGAGTGCAATGTACCCACCGAGGGCAGGGAACTAGCAGGCAAGTTATAATAATGACATTAGGACTGCAGTTGTAGGTTTTCAACACCTCAAAATGAAAGATGTTCTTCCTTTATGGCAAGTTCTCACAGTGATGGGCACCTGACGTGTGTGTGTTGTGTATTCACATCAGATTCTCAGCTTCCAGGTTCACCCTGAAGACAAATGCTGTGTCACCCAGTACAGACCCGATTACACTTCAGACACAAAAGCAGTGTTGCTGTGAAGAGTTGAATAGGTGGACATAAGATCTTCTTGAATTTTACAACAGAAAACAACACATTTCTTCATCTGACAATGGGACAAAAAAAATCTTAGAATCAGTGTGGAAGGGAAACACCTTCCAACCTGCAAGATCTGGATTCTGACCGATCTTTGTGCTGGTATATCCTTGTATGTATGTGTGTATGCATACATCTGTGTGTATGTATACCTATAGCTGATATCCACTGTGAGTAAAGAATTTCAGATGGGCCCTACTAACCAAAGAAAATAAGAAGCTTCAGAGGAGAGCAGTCAATGCATATCTTCATTCCTCACCTGAATAGAGCACAAAGAGACAGGCCAAGCCCTCAGAGCTTGATCATGAAAACTGGTCATTTGAAATGGAGGCCTTTCAGCACATAACAGACTGATGCAAGATACCCAAGGCAAAGGAGAGCTATCATCCCGTTAACATTACCCCTGCTGCCTCTGAAATACTTTAATGCATCCAATTTCTTCTCATTATCAAAAGACATTTCTGAAATCCCAGTATGTTGCGGGTATCGCTGAACTATTTTCATGTATTTGATTAATAGATTTATAGCAGCATTAGAATTATCCACTTAAAACTGAACTTACCAGATGGAATATTCTTATCATCAATAATGAGATGGGCAAAAGGCTGCTTCTCAGGTTTGTTTCTCTTGTACAGATCCATTCCTAATGCCTCCATTGCAGCTAGAGAGAAAAGAATTGCATTACCTCAGAAAGTCAAGTTTAGTAGAACTAAAATATTTCTTATTCATAAACCAGCACCTACCTTTTTCTGGTCTTGGTGGTGCTCTTCCCATGACACGCTGGACTTCCTAAAATGAGAAAGAGCCATTGCTTTGATGTTGTCTTGGTTTTATAATATTATGTATTGCAGGTAGTTGCACAATCACAACACTCCGCGTGTACGTATATGCGAGGGTTGTTCTACCTACACTATATTCAGATACCTGGGATACCTATTCTCATATTGACATGATGTATAAATATGAACACACAGTTTAGCTGCCACAATCAAATTACTTCCTCTGTCCAATACTTCTGATAAAGGTGGAAAGGAACGATGGTGTGTACAATCACTGCACTATTTATTGAAGTAGTGGTAACAGGACATTTACAAGCTTTCCTACTTACTGCACTGGGAATATTTCTCTAAGTATAATGGAATAATGCTAAGAATGCATCACAAAACAATGGGGTTTATGAACTGATATGATTACTTGAGGTCAAAAGGTAACGAAAGAGGCAGTTCTACATAGGAACTAGTGTGTAATCACACTAACAACTAAAGAAGGCTAAACTCTGAATTTAATTTATGATGAGGCAAATGATGAAGTAAGTTGAAAATCTCCACCCCTCACACTTGACCACTAACAGAACAGGCTGCAAAACTACAAGGCTTTATAATCAAGGCTCACTTCTAACAAGGTACGCAGGAACTGAGGGATTAAGCATCTTCCACAGCTCTATTGGGCCAAATGGACTGGGTGCCAGAGTTTGGAAGTATGCTTTCTTCAAAACTGCAGATGAATTTTAACACAAATGAAACCCATGTTACCCAAAACCAGCACAGGTAACAGACATCAGGCATCAAAAAGCCTTGCTTTTAATAATCAACATCTGTTTTCCTCTCAAGAAAACAGAAAAACAGCAGTTTGCAAAAATCTAAGCAGCTTGTTCTTGTTATAGAATCATAGAATGGTTAGGGTTGGAAGGGATCTTCAAAGGTCATCTAGTCCAACCCCCCTGCAAGAAGCAGGGACATCCCCAGCTAGATCAGGTTGCTCAGAGCCTCATCCAACCTGGCCTTGAATGTTTCCAGGGATGGGACATCCACCACCTCTCTGGGCAACCTGTGCCAGTGATCTACAACTCGCACTGTGAAAATTTTTTTCCTAATATCCAATCTAAATCTACCTCCCTCTATTTTAAAACCATTACCCCTCGTCCTATCACAACAGCCTACTGAACAGCCTCTCCCCATCTTTCTTGTAGGCCCCCTTGAGGTACTGGAAGACCACTATCAGGTCTCCCTGGAGCCTCCTCTTCTCCAGGCTGAACAGCCCCAACTCTCTCAGCCTGTCCTCATAGGAAAGGTGCTCCAGCCCTCTTATCTTTGTGGCCCTCCTCTGGACCTTCTCCAACTGGTCCATGTCCTGGACTGAGTCTTGGTAATACTAGGTTTCAGTCCTCAGTTCTGTCCCCTGTTCCCTCATGATTCTCCACCTCCATTTTCTAAAAAAACAGGTGGTAATAGTCTACTTGCTATTCAGAATACCTCATACCACAGAGCCATCAAGATAACATTTAGTAAAAGGAAATATTTTGCTGAAGATAGCAAATCACATCTCATCTTAGAAACCTAAGAGCAGTCCTTTGTTTTGTCTTTGTGTCACAAATCTTGCTGGTTGTCTGATTCAATACCATGTATAAGTAATACACCTCAGATTTGGCCAGATCAGCAACGTTCCACTGTGTTCTCAATCACTATGGTGTTTCAGAACTTGAAATCTTGCTCTGAAAACACCTAAAGTCCTGCTTTATGTAATTTTGCAGCCACAGTGAAATCTGTAATGCCTTAGCCAGTGCATTTATTACTCTCACTTTCCCCTTGCAGTAGGTGTTTAAATGTTAAACCAAAATGAAAAGCCACAGCAGTATAGAAGTTGTAGTATGACTATCAAAGCATAATACTTCAGCAGAGATACGCTGATTTTGTAGATAAGAATCATTCAGAGATGAGAAGCAGAAGAATTACAACTTCAAAAGAAGCAAAACTCATGTCCACCTCCCCCATTTACATTCACTTCCCCTCTCAGATCTTCCTACTTCAATGTAAATGTACGAAAATGAAGCTCAATTCTAGGAGCTGCATACCAGCATCAGCCTCTAGCCACACTTGAGCTCTTTAACTTCATCAGAAGTAGGAAGACTACAAAAAATTGCAAGTACTAGATACTGTGAAAAGTGGCAAAAGCCTCTGAAGAGAACAGGACATAAGGTAAAAGAGACTGGGAGATGGACCACACTCACATCACTGTACCACACCTACTCCCAACCCTTTCTCTAGAAAGGGGAGATTCCTTTGTTTTCTTGCTTTCTTAATGGAAACTTCTCAGATGTGGAGTCTGCTTTCATATCCTTTCCTTCCAGGAGATGTGATAATGTCCTTGCCTGGAGAGCATACTGGACAGATCCAAAAAGAGCTGTGTACATTTTAATCTCCTATTATCTAAACCGGTACTGGAAAAAAAAAAAAAAAATCCCATGGTTAACTGCACAGACCTTGAAGTCCTTGAACCGGCCAATTTCTACCATCCTTAACCTACATTTTTCATAGGAATAGAGAGCTCTGCTTCTGCACACTTCCAAAGATGCTCTAGTCTGAGCAGCTGGGTACCTCACCTTCTGAGATCCAGCAGCCTGACTCGGCTCATCTTCCATGTGGAAAGGCTGTGGTCCTCATGAAATGTAGTCTGAGCTGCCTTCTAACTGTTGGTGGTGCTGTTCATCTGTAACATGACCACTTGGTAAGCTACCCAGGAAGACTTGGGTCCACAATTCTCCTTGTCCTAATGGTCTTGAGCCTGCTTTCCTGTCTCCTAGGAGCATCTCTGACAGGAACACTCTCCTGTACTCCTTTTGAAGCTATGCCACTATGCAATTAGGAATGCAAGCGTCATTATAACAAAAGGTAGATTATAAGCGTGAGCCCAACACTAACACACTGAGAAGAGATGGAGACAGGCTCACATTCATTGATTCTTCCATGTCCTTGTCATTGGACTAGAATTGGCAAGCCTGTGGCCAGAAAACAGAAAACCTCCATCAGCTGAGTTCTCCAAACAATGGTCTAGTGTCAAGCTCTTTACTCTATTCTGACCAGCCCCACAAAATTTTTATATTCCTTTCCATTCTGCTGCCCAGGCTACCAAAATGAAGGTGAAATACATTAACTAGCTCCTAGACAACAGAGATGAAGCTCTGGGTTTCCTCCTGAAGAATAAGTAGTTCAAAACTTATCTTGATTTTTTTTTTTAACTTCATGTTTCTACAGTTCCAACAACCTACCTTAGAAAAGCATGTTAGCATGTACTTGCTTCTGACCCTGAAGGACTCAAGGACCACATTTTTCAGTGGATGTCTGAAGACAGAGATGCTTAAAGATGGTCTCTTAGGTGAATTATAAAAATCCCCTGGTATCCTTATTGTAAGGAATTTCTGCTAGGATTTTCAAATCTTTAAAGTAGCAGCTTTCTTTAGCATATGAATGTCTTTAAGCATCTTAAACCTAATCACAAGGTACACTACCATTAAGAAAGCAGAAGCACCTCAACAGAACCTGTCACTAAGACACTACTATAATGGCATGAGAACTGCTGACAAAATATTACCAGTGACTTCTCTTAAGACTAACACTCACAGAATCATGTGCACTACCAAGCTGTTATTTTTAGAAAAACTGTACACAAAAATCACACCACTCAGTCTTACGATAAGCTGCACTTGCACACCTTTGCATCATTTGCTCACTGTCCAATAAATCAACTCTGCTGGTCTGCTTCCCACATTCCAACCTCCTTCATACAGTCACTGTTTAAACAACAGACAAGCAGCCAGTCACAAAAACAAAATTGTGTCTTTCTTCATACAAAAAATTTAAGAGGCCATTGGGAAGCTGCAAAACTTTCACATTTTAAAAGCTAAAATGCTTTAAGTGCCTGGAAAGTTAGAAACTGCTCCTTCCTCATCCACAGCAGGCTGCAGCTTTTAACCCTTAGCACCTCAGCATCTTCAAAACAAAAACAATTCCTGCTCTTCAAGTTATGTCCAAAGTTGAGGATGCAGAGACAAGGCTACATTTGAACACGTGACATTTGTCAATGGTTTTTCCTCTCCTTTGGCTTTTACAGTACCTCAGTATTTACTTTGAGGAGCTATAAGCAGCCTTATGAGACCAATCAGAAGAGAATCCGTATGGACATTCATGTATTGCTTCAGCTGTGATCTTAAAGCTCCTTTATGCAGTTGTTTCTTCTACTACCTGAGTGCTTTAAGTCCACCTAATACCAGGAAGAAGTATCTGATTATCTTGCTGGAAATTTAGCAATTTGAAGAACGCTAATCAGGAAGTGAAATAGAAAATACATGTAGCAGTATTCACCAGAAGATAGTTTAGAGATCAGCATTTACAACCTCTATCCAAATGAGTAGTCTATTGCCTGCAGGAGAAAGGCATGTAAGGTTGTAGGGTGGAAACTGAAATTTTAACAACTTAGAGCAATTACTCCTGAAACCTTTACTTTGTCCATAACTACATGCACTCTAAATGTCTGCTAAGTATATAGATCTCTTTTTAAGTGCTACCCTGGAGGTCTAGCAAAGTACTCTGTTGCCATGTGAGAGACTAGTTTACGCCTGAACTCCCCAAGCTGCTAGAAGCTGGGAGCATTGCCAAGAAAAGTTACTTATGAATTGACCCAAGATATGTTTGTAGTCCTTTCTACCTCAGGCTCATAACAGACTTCATAAGAACTGTGGTTAGTTCCTCTGGACTGCCAAAAGGTTTTCAGGGTTACATGCAAAAAAAAAAAAATTAAGCAAACAGACAGGCTAGGAAAGTATATTATTTGTCTGCTTGAAAGTTTATATGCAATATTGAAAATGTGCTTTCTGCTGAGTAAGCTGCTCCCTAAGCAGTGTTTTTATCCTGGAATATGTTAAGGAATTCACTATTAGATTTTGATTAAAAGAAAATCTTCCACTATTATTTTTTCAGGAGACAAATGTTTCTAGACCCGACCTTGCAGCCCTACTACACTGGTTTTCGTAAGAGCACTTTCATTTTCAACATCAATCCCTGCTTTAGAATTAAGCACTAGGTCTACAGGTGTGCAAAGAAAACAGACAAGAACCAGTACAGTAAGCTAAAAGCTGTAACCAGACCATAAACCTGAGCAAAAGCAACTTGTCTATTTTCATTTCCTGAACAGTTTGAATTGCAAAAGACAAAATATTGAAAAATCACAAAACTTAAACGGTATTTTCAAGCGTTCCAATTTCAGTTACTTAACATACTGCCAATTCAAATAAGGATACTGGTTCTTAAAACACACACAGGTTAGATTCTCCTTCAGAAAAGTGAAGGAAAAACAGACAATCAGAAACCTCTTTCAAGTCACATTTGCTGTATTCCCACACATAAAGGACTAGCACAGATGGAAGGGCATCTCTGCCCTTAATTGTAGAGCTTACAGAACATGATCAAGTATAATTTTGCCTTAACATGGTTTCTTTCACTTCTCTGATAAACCGAAAAGATGCAAATGTAGCCCCAGGCAAGCATTTTCCTATTTTTCTCTGTGTCATCAATATATGATGACAAAGCATCTGGAATACTGACTCAGCTGCTTAATACACTCTGTAGCAGTCAAAGGAAATTCAGAGTCTGATTACTTTGGCAAGTGAAATTTTATTGTTCTCAAACTAATGGTCATCAGCCAAAAACGTTATCCCTACTCACTACTTATCTTGGCCACGGACATTGCAGCATTAAACCTCCATCCAGAATGGCAGGATATGCAGCCTCAACTGAAGCCAATGCCTTTGGTGAGTAACCAGCAACGAATGACCAGAATACAGAGCTTCCCATTCCCTTACTGTAACAAGCTCCTTACTCTGTCATGGGAGCTGCATGAATTAGCAGTCTAGTACCAGCACACAGAACACGAAAGTAGGTGTAGTGTGAGATAGTCTATAAAATGCTGAAAGGTAGAACTAATCCTACAGAGTTAACCTTCCCCACCTCCCCCCACCCTTAAGCTTTTCAAAGAGGTGGCTAGCAAATAGAACAAGACATGAACTCCTAGGTTTCTTTAATTTTGCTCACAAAATGATCTGTCACTCAGGGTACTCTGTTAAAAGCAAGCATTAGCAGAATTAAAGTACCATATAATTTACGCAAGTACAATTCACTCTGTAAAGTGTACATGAGTTCAGGTCGAATCTAATATAGTATCTTTTATGAAAAACTGACAGTCTTACGCAGATGTGAAGTAGTAGTAATGGACCTCGCAAGCCAGGAAAACCAAATACTGTAGCAGACATAATTAGCACTAAACACTATCATGATCGCAAAAAGAGATCAAAGGGAGCAGCCGCAGTAAGAGATGATTGTGACATATATCCAACTTGCCTAGGCTTCTTCATTAGGGCTGACTTCTTTAGCTGACTACTTTTGTTATTTGCCTTTGGGAATAAGCCGCCATTCTAAACTGCTGGGCAAAGACTGCCCAGTTATCACGCTATGGCAAAGTAGCTCTTCTGCCAGTGTGGGAATGGTCTGCACAGAACAGAGAACTGACAAAGTGAGGGGGAAAAAAAAAATAAAAGGAGATACTATCCCTCACTTTGAGTTGCAGAAAGAGTAAGAAACAAGAGCAAATGTTATCTCCTCTGTCTTTCAGGCAGTATTTTGCTTGTTTATGATCTTGAGTTGGAAGAATCTTGTCAGAAACAGAGTCAGGAAGATTGCTTTGAAAAAAATGTGGAACTGTCCTTTCTTATGAACATCCAAAGCATTTGCAAGTCTATACAAATATTAGGATAAATGACTACGATTCAGGCCCATCCAAATGTCTGAATGGCCAATCAACTAACTGCAATCACAGTTTTCTCAGTGCAACTTCAATTCTTCCTTTCTTAAAAAAAGTGTTTGAATACAGAATTGGTTAACCACTACCAGGTTCATAAGCAAACGCAATATGATCTTGGATGCAACTTCAGGTACTATTTGCACACCAGAAAATACTTTCTAAAACTTACCTCTGAATACAGATGTTGGAAAAATTATAAGTTCAACAGGAGCACGAAATAAAGGAACACACAGTCTGCCACTTACCTTCTGCACAGCTCTTTGGAGAGCCTGTTTCATGCTTCTACATGATTCTGGCATTAACTTTGCTTCTTGATTTTCAAAGGAGGTATCATGCAAATCTGTATTTTCTTGATGTCCAAAAAGTGTCCTGACACAGTGTGCATGTTCTTTTGAAATTCTAGTAGGGTCCATCTGAAAAAAATGTAAGCACAGACATTGTTTTAAGTGTCTAAGAGACATTAAGAGCATTTAAATCTCAGAATTTTCAACCCTCTAGAAGTTTAGCACCTAGCTAAGTTTATTATCTAAATTTTCATTGTAAACAATTAAGAGAAAAAGTTCCCCAAGGTTTATTTCATCCAACAAGAGTGAGAGATGGGAGAATGAATTATCTTCTGGAGCTGGCTAGTTCATTAGCTTAAGACTGGATATCTGATTTTCAAAAGTTAAAGATAAATCCCACCCTTACAGTAAAATCAATAATCTTGAATTCAATTTTTTGACCACTCAGTGCAATATAACAATTATTTCAGCAAGCAACATATAAAGACATCCTATCTATAAAAACTGTATTTTGCAAGATGACACACAAATGCCCAGTAGAGGAACTTGGGGGAAGTATGTACAACATCTAGCACATCATTTTCAAGAGGAGAAACAGGAGAACAGAAGCCAGTTATCGCAAACTATTTTGTGGGCAAGAGACGCTGCTGCCTGAAACAGTCACTAAGTAAGACAGCACAAATTCAGAAATACCAAAAGATTATAAAACTGTACCACAACACACCTCTGCTTCATGGGACAGACTGGTAAATCTAGAATACCTGCAAGATACTTTTAGCAATCAGTCTTTGTGATTCATCAAATATACTTTTAAACTGTAAGTTCAGGATACTCCTGAATTCTATCAGTTAGACAAATTGGAAGGATATTCCAAGGATTAGGAATGTGCTTTGGCAGAGTTTAATCGCATAAACATTATTTAAACCATTTCACCCTCTCTCCTCACACTCAAGAGACATTGACCACTACCTTTCAGAGGTGGCCTAAGACTCTCAACAATTGCTCTCAAATGGTATTTATTCTGCTTTTACTTCAGGCTTGGAGAAGGGTTTGTGCACTTAAAACCTTGTCTAAGTTCTCTAACTGTATCAGCTGGTCTAATAAAGAACACTTCTATCTTTCTGCATAAGGTGGAAGGAACAATTTTATCTGAGGACTACAAAAGGTAAAACGTTATTTGTAATCATGATGAGGGAATGACAAGACATTAGAGATAGTGTCTGACCAGTGTTGAGTTTCCTTTAACATAGCACTGAACAAAACAGATCAAAAGGAAGTTCTGCAGAACACAGAACAGCCAGAGTGAATCAAACATGTTATATCATTTGTTCACACAAACAAATTTGACTCCCTAACTCCAAAAAAGAACAGAGTTAACTTAAAAGCATAAGGTTAGGATTACAGGGGTGAATTTAAGTCTACACCAGGCAGGCAGCCATCCAACAGGCACATACTGCAGAGAAACATTTGCTGCACAGATGGCAACACCAAATGCTGCCTCGTCTATCACCATCCTTCTGCTGAAGTCTCTACATGAGAGCTGTTTCCCTGATTCATTCAGACTAACATGAGCCCCTGTGACCTGGTTTAGCTGTCAGTTATCCCTGCCAATTTGGAATGATACAGGTTGGAAAAGGTTCACCTGAAGATCAAAAGACACCACAGCTTTGAGCAGAGGGGTAGAGATGAGTTACAGAATGGCTTGGAGGCAGTAACATCTTCCTGAGGTGGCCTGACACAGCTGAATCCAAAAGAAAATCTATGTATAGCCATTACAGCTCTGTGAACGAAGCACTAAAAACTACACTGTTGACTTCTGAAGTCAGCTAGTGCAGTGTAGCCCCATTAACTGTTTAAGCTGATCTAAACCAGCACCTCTGTGCTCTCCCCTTCTTCACCACAAAATGTTAGTCCTGGTTCTCAGTCTCCTCTTCTAAATCCATAACCTGTGAGGAATTTTTGCTGATCTAATTTGCTGAAAGATTAGCACCCTGAAACCAACTCACTTCAGGTAACAAGCATCAGAGCCAGTACAGGGACAGGCAGAGGAATGAAAGAGCAGGAAGGCAGCACTAGCTTCAATGACTGTAAAACCGCACCTTAAAAGCATCTCTCCCAGTATGTTCCACTAGTATCCAGAATTCAGAAAAATCAACTGTAAATTGAAGGAAAAAAATAAAGCACAAAATGTTTACCAACAGCTGCTAAAAGGCAGTTAATACAAAATGACCTGGGTTGGAAGGTACCTGTGGAGGTCTCTAGTCCAGCCCCCCGCTTGAAACAAGGCCAACTTGTAACTTAGGTCAGGTTACTCAAGGCCTTGTCTAGACAAGCTTTGTGGGATCTCCATTGATGGAGACTTTCAGCCTCTCTGGGCAAACTGCTCTACAATTTAACCACTTTTATTATGTAAATATACTGAGGTTTATGTCCAGCTACAGTTGTTCTTGCTGCAATTTATGACTGTGCCTCTTGTTTTTGCTGGGCACTTCTGAAGAGCCTGGCTCCACCTTTAGGTAGCTATAAAACAGTGACTAGTTTCCCCTACCTTAGTCTGCTCTTCTTTAGGTTCAAAGAATCCAGTTCTCCATTTTTGATACACTACAGTCCCTGCCTATGGCAGTGGACTTTTGCTGGACTCTCTCCAGTTTGTTGATACACCTCTGCTACTGAGGGACCCAAACCAGGACCCATTATTCCAGAGGTAGCCTCTTATGTTAGGATTGCTAAAGACCTGAGAGAATTAGGGTCTTCAACAGGATCAGGATGTCTCTTCCCTCCTCCACACACACCACAGGACAGAAGGCAGAAAGCCACAGCAAATAACTGCCGGTAGATACTCATTTTTATCAGTAATTCTACTAGTGACAGACTGTTACCCCAGTTCTGGATTTATTTAAACACATTATCTGAAAAGTAGACAAGAAAACTAGGGTTTACAACACAAACATAATGAAATTTGTAAAGGTCTGAGTGTCCAGCATGACAAATCATGCGTAGCATAGACTTACAGCTATCACCCATCAGCAATCAGTCAAATGTGTCACACAAAACTGTGCTAGAACAGTAACAACAGGCTGTACAGAAGCACTTACTTGGATTATAGTTTATCTGCTGAAGGCTTAAGACAGAAAACCAACATCTCTGCACCTACAGTTAAAAGACTGAAGACTTAATGGAAACACTAACCGATAGCTTCCAGCAACTTAAAGCAAACTGGACGTCTCTAGAGATTTAGTGTTTGATAAGATGAAGCTCTGATCTTGGGGCTAGCTAACCTACCTGATTGCCCTTACCCTTTTCAAAGAATACCTAGTCTTCACCACATTTAACCATGGAAATCTGCTCACTTGTCTGAAAAGCATTCTCAGAAATCCTGCATCTTATATCTTTATAATGAACAGGTACTGAACTGTCACGGCTGTAAACGGATATTACTGAGCACTGAGACAAAAGCTGTGGGCAAGAAGTGATGCACAGAGAAACTTTCAAGTTTGCGTCTTCTGAGAAGAACTTCTAAAGAGCCAGAGGAAATACCAGAATGGTCTACAGGAATCTGCTTGCTAACTTGCAAGGCACAGAAGGTGAGCCTTTGAATAAACAGAGACCTTCAGCACATTTAATACCTGGAAGAAACATCATGATGAAACCAAAAATATTGGAGAAAGCTTTTTAACATGTTAAGTAAACTAAATACCCTAGAGCAATTAATCTATTTAAATAGAGGACTCTAGCTTATTTTTCCCATGTTACTGTGTATACATCCACTGTATACTGTGTATACATCCACTGTGTCTGACCTTGGAATTGGATCAAATCTTTCGGTGCCCCTTGCTTTTCAGCACCTCTAATAGTTTAGTGGCATCTCTGGACTCCTTCCACCTAAATTAGGGCAGTCAAAATGAACTCCAGCACTGGGAATGAGACCAGATGAATTTACAGAATTAAGAAGAAATTTTTCTTATGTTAAAAAGATTAATTTTGATTTTAAAAGATATGATACATTCCAGTCAACTTTACCTCTTAAATGTTGCCACAATGTTACGGCATCATATTCTGTACTTACTCCTTACAATAAATGTATACCATTTATACTTATTTGCAACTTAAACCAACTTCCAGATTATCAAATATCACTTTCAACTCCATGATCTTTCTTAACCACCAAGAAGGGCTTCTTCCAGGCTGGCAAAAAGTGCTCAAGACCCTCAGCATGCTGTTTTCTGTAAGCCATTGCTCTAGCACACTCACGAAACTTTAGATGAAGTCAGAAAGCCAATTGTTTAAAACCATACTTTAATTGAAGTCAGAGTTCCACAGGTGCATGAAATTACAATAAAAATCTGTCTTCCAGGTCCCCATTTATCCAAGTGTGAATTCTTCAGTGTGATAGAATAGTTCACATCGTACAGATTGGTTTTTAAATGGGAAAAATGGACAAGCTTTGAGTTCCCAGGTTAAACTATGGGAGTTAAACATCCAGCCCTCTCATTGGATTTGAGCACTTCCAGCTTGTTCCACTGCCCTCCGGTTCAGTCAATGTTAGACCAAATTCCTACTCTTTTATGATCCAAGTACATTAAGGAAATGGGTCAGAAAGAAAAGTTTAAAAACAAAGCTTTTGGAGACTATACTTTAGCATTTACTGAATTTACTTATTGAATAAAATACTTTGCTCTCTCACCTTGTGCTGTGCATGAGTCACTACTATATGATGATCTCCAGCTTCTCTGAGTATCTAACTGAATTTTCATGGCATTTTTATTGATCATGAGCAAATATTCCTCATGAAGTATAAGAAAAACAAACACTTAAGACTAATACATTTTGTTAGTGTTTAGTTTCTTGGATTCAGTACATTCCACAAGATGGTTCAAAAAGAAAAGCCAGAACATCTTAATGTTTTTACATTTCAGAACACTATTACCAGAATATTGGTAAAATTAAATTCTCAGTTTTTTCTTTCTTTTTAGATATACCAGTTCATTGTCTCGTTTGTATTGCGCTGCATTATTTCTTGGCCACAAACGTGTTTACTCATGAAAATCTAGTGTCAGTCTTAGTTATGTGTCTTGTGAAATTCCAAATGCTCAAGCCACAAAATAAACAAAACTAAGGAAAAACCAAAACCTCAGCTTATTGTCTCAGCTCATATCATGTCATGATCCAACCCAAATGATTTTATGCAAATACAGATAAAATGTGTATGGTAAAACTGAGTCAGAGTTTACTCAGCCTCTTAGGCAGACTTTTAAAGAGTTTGTTAAATGTATAATTTCTTAATATCAGCCTATATAGTCAAATCTTGCTAACTCACATTTGGTTAATTCACCAACCAAACAATTCAAATCTTTTGATACACAGCTTCTACTATTAACCTCTCATTACTTTAACAAAATACACCACAATACTTAAGTGCTGTTATTAAAGTACAAATTGAGATAGTTTAAATTTGTACTGAAAAGTACAAATTGAGATAACTTAACAGAACTAAATTTTACAGCAATCTGTAAAAAACAAAAGAGGTCAGATCATGTCCCATATGAATAAAACAATCCGCAAGATGGTTAAATGAGACTTAACTTCTGCAGGACCTACTATATTTTTCCACCTATCTTATTTCACAATAAGAAACCGGTGAACAAATAGGGATTACCATATCTTATTATTGAGAATTATGCACTTCCAATGTATACTTACTATTCTGTCTTTCAGTGATGGCAAAGAAGACATTTTCTCCAGTACAAATTTTGCAGGCAATGACTTCAGTCAAGTCTGCATCTAGCTACTCGTCTTTTAGATGTTTCAGAAGTTCAAGTTTACAAAGGACCCCATCCAACAGCATTACTCCAAATCTACAGAAACAAGAAACTGGCAAGAGAACTAAGCTGCCAAATGCAGAATTACACCCGCACTATGTAATTTTTTAAATCAAGGAAGCAGAAGAAAAATAGTCATTATGGTAAGAACACTCTTTTTTACCCTTTGTTAGGCATGTGTGAAGCACTGACACGAACCTATCGGAAAGAGTCCTTAATAAGGGGGGAAGGTAAAGAGAATGGAAAAATAGGGTTTTCAAAAAGTATACTCTGATTAGTTGTGTTGATTGCAATGGCTTTCTAGCCTACTAATCAATGTATAGCTGCATAGTTCTATGAGCTATATTTTGACAAAGATGTCTTTTCAAGTTCATGCAGATCTGGAGTGAAAAACATCTCTCTGCCACAAGCTGCAGTAGGCATTAATTTATTTCACTGTCAAGCAAACAAGTAGCTTCAAGCTACTTTACAATGAGTCCTAGAAATTACATGTCACTCTTCTGAAGCATACAGGATATGATTAACTAAGTACTGTGTTCCTGCTCCATTTTATTTTTGTCAAAATGGCAAATGCAAAGCCACTGTCAGTAAGAAAGTATGAACTGGTCTGCATAATAAATGATCAGCAGCGTTACTGCATATTCGATAGTCATCTGTTTAAATGGGTATACACTTGTGCAACAACTGATTTCCAACTGCACTTGGTTAAGAAATGCAGTCTGCTACATCAAGATCAAGCACATCTACCTAGAAAGTAAACCGAAAAACAACAGGTTTCCACTCCCCGCTGACTTCAAATGAAAAGTACACACAACAGAAGTACCACTTCCACGAAGGCAGTGAGACCTGTGTTAACAGAACTAAGTAGCATCCAAGAAAAAAGCCGAGCAGAAAGCTAACACCTAGCCCCAAGAAGCAACCAGCCAGCAGCCCCCCACTTCCTCTGAGAGGGCTCAGCTGCACGGGGTAAGAGACACAGCAGCAAGTGAATCCAGCCAGCCAGCCGAGCCATTTCCAAGAAGCGGGCTCCTCTTCTCTCTGAAAGTCTAACCACTCATCACCTCATCTCCCCCACAGCGATGCCTCACCGTGCTCCCTTCCGCTGCCTCTTCTGAAGCATCCCTCGTCAGGCTTGCGGCCTGGTGGGCGAGGGGCCGCTCTCCCTCAGGAAAGAGCTCCTGAGCTGCAGCAGGCACCTCCGGCCCGTGTCCACTAACCCACAGACCCTACTCTGCAACGCTCCTGCGCTGTCCGAAGGACAGACCATCCCAAGTGGTCTTGTCTGGTGGTTTTTTTTCCCCTCCCCTTAAAGGCATTTCCCTCACTGGTGAAAGATTTATGGCGGCCAAAGACCTCAGCCACATCAAACCATTCTCCAGTGAATAACTGAAAGTTGATCATTAAAAACCAAAGCCCCTCAAGATTTCAGGGGAAGGATCACTAAGGTGCTTCGTGAGTCGGGAAGCCCTCAAGTCCGACCTCGTGGAGAAGCCCTGTACCCCCATACACACCCACAGGCCCGAGCGCAACCCAGGGCACCTCAGGCTGAGCAGCTCCAGGGACCTGGGGACAGCACAGGGTCACCGGAGCCCTCCAGCCCGACCCCCTCTCAAAGCCGGGCCAACTTCAGAGCCAGAAAAAAAAAAAAAAAAAAAAGTTTTTCTCTGCCACTTTTTTTATTCATCTCCTCAAACCCACCGACCTTTTCCCCCACTTCCGAAAGGAGCGAGGGTCCGAGGCGGCCGCTCCCTCACTGCGCGGCTGCCAGCGCCCAACGCCCGCCCCGAAGGCGGGAAAGGGCCGCGCCGACCCCGACTCCCCCTTACCCTGCCGCCGCCTCCGGGCTCGCTTACCTGAGCTCGGAAGTAGAGGAAGAGGGCGACGCTACAGACCACCTGCCCCAGCCCCAGGAGGACGAGGGCGGCGAGGAGGGAGCGGGAGGCGGGCGGCGGGTGCGGGTGGGCCGGCGGCAGCGGCGGTGGCGGCGGCGGCGGGGCGCTCTCGTGGGCGGCGCCGCTGCCCAGCTCCTCCGAGCCGCGCAGGTACTTGGTGTAGTCTCGGCTGGCGCGCCGCATCGCTCCTCTCCTCTCCTCTCCGCTCCGCTCGGACGGCTCCACAGGCGGCCAGCGGCTCGGCGGACCTCTCCAGCTTCGGCAAACAACACCCCGCCGCCCCGGCCGGCCACCTCTTATAAACTGGGCGGCCAATCAGCCCCAGGCGGCATGCCTCTGTCCCCCGCACCCCGCCCCAGCACACACCACCACCACCGCCCCCTCCTCGAACAGAGACCGGCCCCCGGCGGGAGAGGAGGGGTCGGCTCGGGTCGGGCCCGCCCCTGCCCCCGGAGAGCCCCGGCCCCCAGCGCCGGGCTGGTGGCCCGGCGTTCGCGGTCAGCGCTGCTACTTCTCGCGGAGCGAAAAGCTCTTCGCTTCCCCTCCACTGTGAACAAAGCACAGGCAGCCCTGCCTCGGCCGGCTCCCGCCGCCCCCTCCTCACCCTGCCCCTGCTCACACCTGTGATGCAGCCGAGGCCTCCCTTAGCCCCTGGTCAGGGCTGGAGGGTTCTTTCCCACAAATCCCGGGCTAGCTGGAAGAGTGGGCCCTCTGGGTAAACCCCTGGTCCCTTTGGTGGGTCCAGGTCCCTGGGGCACCAAAGGCCTGTCAGTCTCTCTGTGCCCTAACTCACACCTCAATCCAGGCTAAAATGAGCGCAAACAGCATTGACTTGCACTGTTCAAAACAGGCAACGTAGTTCAGAGTCCTTCTAAAGGACTGGGGTAAAGAGATGGCGGAAAGCTGTGCTAGCAGTTGGCTGCCATTGAAACCAGATCAGAGCCTCCCCATCTCCCCTCACGCTGCCGGTCTGCTACAGAGGCATTTCCAAATGCTGGATTAGGAATAGCATCTTCCTGCGCTTCCCACCCCTCAGCCTGCATTCAGTACCGAAACCTCTTCCTCGGAAAGTCATGCTACCGTTTGCTGGCACTTTCTTTCTCACGGTCCTCTGGGAGTCTTGTTTAGGTCAAGTCTCCCCTTCATGTACTTGCTCATTTAGAGTTTGTCTATTTATGGTCTTTCTTGCCTCCGTGTAGTCTTTCCTCTGGACTTCGCTCATCAGTTCATCTGCACTTTTGGATATCTATCCAAACTATCTAACTTCTAACTATCTCTTCTAACTATCTCTTCGGTAGATCCATCTTATGTGCCTGACTAGTCCACTTTATGGAAAGTGTTCTCCTAAATCCTATGAAAGTGCTTGTTGCAAAGGCAGTGCAGGTATATTAGGTCTGCAGCCCTGTAAAACTCAGTGGGGAAACGCTCCAGACATAAAGGTAAGTGAGGTGAAGTCCAGCTCAGGCTTTGAAGAACATGGGAGAATGACACAGATCCGTGTAGGTCATTTTGAATGTAGAAAAACAGTGTAATTTTTTACTCTTGATACATGACAGAATATCCTGTTTAGGTTTGCCTAAGCTGAGAAACTGAGAAACTTTACCTCCCAAAGAGGTTGACTGAACCAGACACGATTACATGCTCCAACAAATTAAAGGAAACTGTCTGAAAAACACCAAACCACCATGCAACAAATTACTATCAAAATAAGCTGATATCATTTAACACTGGACCCAAGTCGCGCAATAACAATTACTTCACCAAGAATGAGACACATTTGAGAAATGACGGTGAGAGCACCTGCTTCCCAACATCACCCACCAGGAAGTCATGGAGCAATACCCCAACCTTGAATGGCTACTCCTGTCTCTTCCTTCCAAATGCTTACGTTTATGCCCAGAAATATTGGTGGTGGTGTGGTCTGTAGAGAATTTGAGCAATTGTTTCTCTAAGTGTGTCTCAACATTTCTGAAAACAAAATAGCCACTATTCCCTGTAAAATAGCCATGAAAATAAGCTCACATTATACTGAGCTGGACACCCCCGAGTGAATTTTTCATTGGTCTACAATAACCATTTTTTCAGGAGAGGAATAACAGTGAAATGATTTTTTTAAAGATACCACTGTTGTTTTTTTTTTAAAAGAGTCTATGTAGTTTTCAAAATCCAGTCACCAATTAGTTATTAAACAATTGATAAAGGAGAAGTTAGGATAACATCTGTTATGCTAGCAGATGTTTTTTGATGCTTTCATAGGAGGAAACCCAAGGAGACTTTCACTGAAGAGCTATGAGGATATACAGACACCATCTTTAAACACTTGGTTGTGCATGAAAGCAGCTTTCTCCACAAAAACATGCTTTCTCCAGGATCACTGATTCATAAACTGTCATCTTACTGGCACCATCTTTCACACTATTATCACTATGCCACACCAGGGAAGCATTGCGCCTGACCTGCCTGCCTAAGTGATATTGGCCTTCTAACTGGCTTCTTATGTATAACAAACCCATCTTCATCCACAATTATTTCATCCTCACCAAATCACAGATGCAAATACAAGCACCCAGATAGTTGTATCCAAGCCCCAGGATCTCAAGCCCTTCAGGAGTCACCTCGAGAAAAAAACTTTAACCAGCGTGGGTTCCTAGGATACACTAGGATACAGAGATGACATCTGGACTGAAAACTTGGATTCCCTCATTGATTTCTACCACAAATTCAGCAACCAGAATTGTCCATCAAACTATCTCTGGAAAACTTACATCAGCATCAACTTTCTAGACACCAAGGTCAACATAAAAAATAGCAACCTTCAAACTACCATATGCAGAAAATCCACAGACCAACACACCTCCTTCCACAAACCATCAGCTATCCAAAACACACTAGAAAAACTGATATGCAACCAGCCCACAGACATCACCTCATTTGCTCTGAGGAGAACATTCGTGACACACCCTCACAAAGCTACAGATGATGTTCATCCAACAATGACACTCCTCTAGGATCACATATTTGAAGAAGCCACCTAAACCTTATATAAACTTACTGCAATACAGAGAGATAATCCCTCATTGAGTATCATGTACCACAATGTGCAAGAAATGTATACTGGAAAATGTTAACAAGTTGCAACTTATGTTGGAAGAAAATCATACTTTGAAAAGATTTTTCCTAGAAACACCCATCCTTCCCTTCAACAACACTCATCATCACTAGCTCCATCATTGAAAGCAAATTTCCAGCAGACCGGAATACGCTGACTAGAACCAGATAGTTCAAGAAAATCAGATCCAAATCTTGCCACAACCCTCATAATAAATGCCTGCTACACCAGAACTACCAAAATCCACAGATCCTACACATGCGCATCCTGAAATGTCATAGGCATAACATAGTGCATTCACTGCTCTTAGGGGACTCTGTGGGTGAAACCAACCAATCACCATGTGCTAACTAATTAGGGAAGGACAGCGACACCTAGTTACCGGTTGGAAAATTATATCCCAAAACTACTCCATCTCTAACCTTGCAGTCCTGACATGGCAAGATCAAAGATGGGCCAGAAAACTAAAATGTATAACTCTATCGGATACCAGACATGGTATCAGATGGATTCAGGACTGACCTCTGAGTTTACCCACATCTCAAGTCTTGTATATCTTTGATGGGAATTGCTACATCCTCTGATCATTTAGCTTCTGTTGCCTCTTATACTCTTAGCAGGGTCAGGATTACACTCTACTCCCAAAATAGCAAACATGTTTCTCTCAAATATCTGACTGATTAAAACAGTGTCATTTGGAGCAAATTAACTGCAATTACCTTCATATTTTCTCTATGTTTTGGACCCAGACAGTAATTCATCTACCTGAAAATTAATCTGCTTTTTCTAATATCTGCTTTACCCAACTGTATCAGTTGGCATAATAAAAAATGTTATCTTCCTAAAAAATGTGGCTTTTTTGGGATTGTGTGGGGACTAATGACCATACGTAACAGTTCCTGTGGACAAAGCCCTGGCTCTATGAGGCGAACTCTTGGCCCCTGAGCAGAACACAGCTCTTTGCTGTTGTCTACAAAATATTTGTGTTGCAGGAGACAATCATGAATATACTACCTGTTGTGATAAGGCTGCATAACTGCTAGGATTTTTTCATCGTTTTGCTCTGAAGCAAAACAGGAAACATAGTGTTTACATAAAAGGCTGTGTTGAAAGTAGATTCTCAGTGCAAAGTCAATTCTCATTGCAAAGTCGAAAGTCTTGAAAACTCTGAAAATGTCAAAGGCAGCAAGCCTGTAGCTCCAAGTAAAACATTAGGAAAAAAAAAAGTAGTTTTTTAAATTTTAGTTTGTTCTCCTTCTCTCAAAATAGGAAGAATCACTAAAAGTTCTCCTGCCCTGCTCTTCAAATGAGGCAGCATTCATTAACTCAAGCAAGATTATGCAGCTGAAATATTCATTTTCAGTAAAGCAGTAAGTGTATCCATCCAGCTGTGTAATTTTTTTAACAAGTGTTGTTAAACAAGTGTTATATTCTTACACCAGTGAGATTTTATTCTGTGAATACATTTTCATAACTAACTTCTTTGCTATTACTGTTGGTTGGAATATTGTTGGCAAAATTATTTCATCAGCAAAAGATTGTTTTGGACATGGCGCAAATGTTTAATTGAGATGTATCAGTTTTGAGCATGTTTTGGACATCAAGGTTCCAAGGAATAGAACGGACTCTTTAGGGGATGTAAAGAGAATCCTGTACTGAAGCTCTGAGTGTGAACAGGGACATTCTGATACAAGTAGTGAAAATATGCAGAGAGATGTTTTCCATGCATGTTAGGAGAGAACAAAATTCTACAACCTCCAAAATTGTCATGAAATGGACTTAACCATTTTTTTCACTTCTCCACATGCTATACAGTGATTAATATAAGTACATGAGTAAGTGCAAGAAGAAGGGTGGCAAAAGATGGCCAATAACACAGAATGCCTCACTGAAAACTTGTGCTTTTATTTAAAATAGTATTCTAGAAAATGCTGGGAAACAGCAACTGATATACCAGGAAATAATTGCTATATTCAAAAACAGTGGAAAAATGCATTAAAATGTCATTTAAATTTCCCAGTGAATTGCGATTCTGCTTCTTTCTAGTCTAGTGGATATGACTAAGGTCAAAACAATTAAGCTGATTTTGAAATTTCAACAGAAATAATTAGTATATTGAAGTATTTTATGACTCTGTAAAAAGTCTTAAATTAAGGTAGTAGAAATAGCTTTTTTCCTTGTTCAGGAAACAGTTACTTGTAATTGTAGGAATGTTCTTACATTGGTTTAGAACTGAAGTCAGCAACAGGGTGTTGGGGAAAATACTGGGCAATAAGTAAGAGAACAGTTCATGTCTGTCTACATTTGGTAAAACCAAAACCCCCACATTGCTTGTCAGCAGTTAGAGTCCTCAGAGCCTGTTAAAAAGCTCAAATAAATTGGTGAGTATATTTTTCAGTACCTTAATAGGTTTTGATTCAGATTTCTCCAGTCAGGGGGCTCAAAGTCACTTTTTATGAATTTGCACAATTTATTTCTGCATTGTACGGGCTTCACACATGGAATTACATCACCTCAAGGCCTCTTTTGCAGAAGAGGGACTTGCTGGATATCTCTTTTGAGCCAGATATGCCGAAACATCTCTGAATAGAACAGATTCCTTTAGCATCACTTGACCGTCATAGCATATCTCTTTATGGTGCCAAAGTTACAAGTATCCTCAGCTCAACAAGGTCCATGACTGAGTTACAGGTGACATGCAGAGCTGTGAGACTCTTGTGATGCCCCATGAGATGGAGTCAAAAGACAGATGGGAGTCCATCCCAGTGATTACAATCCATCCCAGGAGAACAGGCAATGAAGCACTCTGGTCAGAAGAGTTTGATATTGGATAAAGTCACTCTGGTCAAACTATAAATTCAAAGTGTTTCAATTTTATTTTCCCAAACAAAACATAACAAAACACCATATAATACAATAAATTGATTCAATCAAAGCATTGCAGAAATAGTATTTTTCATTAAATGGTGGTGTCAGAATTAGTTGAACAGTTTCTACCTAGTTTCACTGAGCAGCCTTTCCTTTTCCATGATTTTATGATGAAATACCTGCAGCCTTAAGTTTTTATTAAGACCATCTGCCTAAAATTTAAGATTCCAATTTACAATGCAATTAGGAGCTGTATAACTTTACCTTCTTGTGGCCACCTTCCAAGCCACTGCTATACATCTGCTGCATTCAACACTGCCTAAAAGGGGTGGAATTGCTCTGAAGCCAAGGAAGAATCTGTTGCTGCTATTACTGATCAGATTTAGTTAAGATACATACAATTGAAAACAAATAATTTGTTGATAACATTTGTCCTGAAGGGCAGTTTTCTCACACAAGAGGACAAGAAGAGCAGTACTGAGTCAGACAGAGATCCATCTAGCTCACATTCGCCTGTGTGGGTGGCAGCTGCTGCAGAATAGGAGTAGCCATGTCCAGCTGTGGAAAGCAGCGTGGCTAGCCCAAGCCCTGCTCTTTGGAAACCAGACTGCAATTCCCTAGGGTCCGTCCTTCCAGGGACGGCTTTGTTAATCAAGTGGAGTCTGGAGCTCCAGCCATCACATTGGAATTTCTGGATCTGAGGCTCTCAAACTGGTTGGAAAAGTGGTTCAGGCCAAAAAAAACCAAACCCAGGATCACATGCTAGCACCTGCAGCCCACCATCCACAGTGATAGGCAGTAGAGCAGTTGCATAAGCAACTCAATATCCAGACTCTCTTGCTGCCCAAGAAAGCAATAGCCGCAAAATCAATAACGAGCAAACCCAAGTAAGACAAGAGAATAACGTTCTGATTTCAGAAGTAGCGGTGGCCAATAGTCTATGCCCAAGAAAAAAATAAAAGAACAGGGCAAGCATGTAATTAGACTTCCCAGTACAATCCAGCAACTTGTGGCTCAGAGCTGCCCTAAGCCAGCAGTGGTATTTTTTGTGTTTAAGACTGTGCCTGAAGATGCCTGAGGATTCTGATGGTGTGTATACATATGATGGAACCTCCATGGGAGCTGAGTCTTGGATGGGGCACAGACAAGTGGCTGTGACACAAAAAGAAAAGACACAACACAAGACAAAACACAGCAGCAATTACAACAGAGAACGTGAGTCAGAAGCTGTCAGACATACCCAGCAGTGCTTGTGGCTCACAAGAGGGGACACAGAGTAGCAGATGATTTAGCAAAGATCCCTGAGAGAGGGCACTGAACAGGGAAGACCTAGAAATATTAAGTAGTGGATGTAAACCCATGGGAACAGAGCAAGACTGAAACACTGGAGGTCAACACAATAGAGAAGCTTCTTCTTGAAAAGTAACATCCCTAAATATGACTGCCATTGTGAGTACGAAGTACAAAGTGATATTTGAATGGAAGTTCTTTGAGATAAATTAACTGTCCACTTGATATAGACAAATTTTTATCTTACAAAGATGACATGGCATTCCCAGGGCATATGGGAGGAGGAAGGAGGATCTCCTCTTGGAAGAGAAAATCTACTCTTCCCATTTAAGTTTTGACAGTGCTCTCATCTAATCCCACCAAATTCCACAGACTGCCTTTTTTTCCATTCATCTCACTGGCACCAGTCATGTCAGTAGGTACTCTCAGAGCACTGGACTGGGTTTGGCACAGAACAGCCCTTGGGGAGGAGATGCTGGGCTCTCCCACAGGCACACAATTTTATCTACTGGGTCATGGATTAGAGCAATCCACAGGATGTGGGAGACTTCCCTTCACATTCCTCTTTTGCCAGCGGGATTCAAGCCCACACATAGTCCAGGATCTTGAAGAAGAAATCCTAACCACATATCTGTGTGCTGGCTAAGGATGGGGTCTCCCACTTTGCATGGCAGTTTTAAGGATTTGGAAGAGCAAAACAACAGGGGAAAGGAGAATACATGTGTGTATGTTCCCATAAAAAGCACAATCTGCTTTAGACGTAGTATCTATCCATCTGGAACGTCTGTCTTCATCTCTCACTTCCTCTTTTCTCCACATATTTCAGTGGTTAAAGCATGGGACAAGAGCATCTGGATTCAATTCTGCCCCCATGAAGGAAGGCACAACAGCATGTCCCACTTCCCTGGAAAGTGGTACAATCATCTGCTGTTCTGACGTGCAAGCAAAGGCATCTGCGTAAGCCCACCTGTCAGAGCCATTCCACATTGCCTGGAATAATTAGAAAGAAAGCAAATTGAGGTTTTCTGACTTAGCAGAATGCTCAGTGCAAAAAGGACACAGCATGATTTGGAGAACAATTTAATTTAAATTATGATGTGATGTTGAGTATATATCCTGAGAGCAGGGATGCAGGGCTGAGGTGTCTCTATTTGCAGATGCCTGCCCTAATTACCAGCATCTCTCTCTTTTTCTGCTTTTCCCCCACAACACAAGGCAATACACTCGTCCCTGAGAGTTTCACTACAAGTACCTGCTATGGAGAACATAGACTATAGACCCAGCTCAGGACAGTGTCAGCCAGTGCTTTGGCAAGGATGGCATGAAGTTTGTTGTCACAGTGCTCAACATGGCAGCCACAATGCACTGTGGATGAACAAACCTGCACGGTAGGCAGAGTAACGTGCAGAAACACACATCCACTATTTTTTTTCCTCCTTTATGACCTAATTTGATCCTGCAGCCAGTGCTACTTAATAGTTCAAATGAAGACCATGCTAAAAGCCGCCCATGAGCATTACAAAGCAGAGGCAGGGATTACAGAATCATAGAACAGTTTGGGTTGGAAGGGACCTCTAAAGGTCATCTAGTCCAACCCCCCTGCAAGAAGCAGAAACATCTCCAACTAGATCAAGTTGCTCAGAGCCCCATCCAACCTGGCCTTGAATGTTTCCAGGGATGGGGCATCCACCATCTCTCTGGGCAACCTGTTCCAGTGTTCTACCACCGTCACTGTAAAAAATTTCTTCCTTATGTTCAGTCTGAATCTACCCTCTTTTAGTTTAAAACCATTACCCCTTGTCCTCTCACTACATTCCGTGATAAAGACTCCCTCCCCATCTTTCCTGTAGGCCCACTTTAAGTATTGAAAGGCTGAAATAAGGCCTCCTCAGAGTGTTCTCTTCTCCAGGCTGAACAACCCCAACTCAGCCTTTCTTCATAGGCTAACATTGTAGCAGAGTCAACAGCAAAGAAAGGCACTTGTTATCTTTTATTTGTAATAATCAGTTATCGGTAGGTCAGTAGTGCTAAAACTTGTATAACCTCTTCAAAAAGTGCACCAAGAGTGCACAAAACCAGTCATGGTTTCAGGCACACTGTAAGTAGAAACCAGCTCCCTCAGCATCATTTAGCTTAGGGCCTGAAGAAATAGGATCGTTTCTTCACAAATAACTACTTGCAGACCATTACACCCTATTCTGCTTCATCATACAAAAGAACAACAAAAGAATGAACTGAAAAAAGGAACACTGTTGTTTATTCTGACACAATTTGAAGATCTGGATCCTAATTACATATCATAAAATACTTTGATGCCTCACATAGAGGCAAAATGTGAAAATAATAGTTTACTAGTTGAGAACGTCCTACTAATTATAGTTTGAAATGTTTGCATTTGCTTTATTTACTCGAAGGCAATTATCACCAAGCTGGTGAAGTTAGGTGAGACTCCAAATACAATGCCTTTGTTCCAGTTCTGTTTCCACAGAGGGCAGTGTTAACGCCCCAGTGAGATCTCACAACCTGTCCCAATCTGGTAGCCACATTCAAGAAAGACAATTTCAAACTGGAAGCAGAACAGGAAAGTGCTACCAGAATATCAGAGGAGTGGAGAGCTTTCAATGTCAAGGCTAAAGGGGTGTAATTGCTAGCCATGAATACATTAGGGATATGAGAGAGGAAAAAGAGTTCATTTAAACTAAAGGTCTATAGACAAACAAATGAATATAAGCTGGCAGGGAATGTATTTAAGCAGGAAATCAGAAATCATAGAATCATTTAGGTGGGAAAAGACCCTTGAGACCATTGAGTCTAACCATTAACCTAATACTACCAAGTCCACCACTAAACCATGTCCCTAAGCACCACATCAACACGTCTTTCAAATACCTCTGAGGATGCTGACTCAACCACTTTCCTGGGCAGCCTGTTCCAATGCTTGACAATGTTTTTGGTGAAGAATTTTTTCCTAATATCCAACCTAAACCTCCCCTGCTACAACTTGAGGCCTCTTGTCCTATCACTTGTTACTTGGGAGAAGAGACCAACACTCACTTTGTTACAATCTCCTTTCAGGTAGTTGTGGAGAGCAGTAAGATTTCCCCTCAGCTTCCTTACAACCCCACTTCCTTCAGCCTCTCCTCATAAGACTTATTCTGTAGACCCTTCACTAGTTCATTGCTTTTCTTTTATCCATTTAAGGAGTGATGTTCTGGAACAACCCACCAATTACGGTAGAGGGGTCAGGGAACCTCTCTAGAAATCTCACTAGATAGACTTTACTCTATCAGGGAAAGGAATTATTTGTTTTATAAGTCATGCGATAGCAGGGATCTATCTCAAAGGGTCTTTTCCAGCCCTTCTTCTGTGTTGACTTCAGCTTATGGATGTCAAGCACTTTCTAATACTAAGAGCAAGATGCTGCTTTGCTTGTGCAAGGTGCATGTACCATGAAGCACAGTGGAATTATGTGGTTTCTAGCTTAGGGGAGCAGACTATGTGGATCTATACAATAAGGCTATGTTTCATGCAATTTTAAAAAGTATAATAGGAAAGGGTCTGTATTGGACAAAGGGTCATCATCTAGGCATTGTTATCAACATGAATGGAGAGGTTTAGAGGCTGAAACTGCAATACAGGGTTGAAACTTAAGGCTTTATGCAGCTTTCTTCCCTCAGAGACCAATCCCTATTCTGCCTGTAACTGGCACAGAAGAAAGAAAAGGGGAAGTTTCAAACTTTTGCAGTAAAGTAGACAAAATAAAATAACCTGCAGGTTAATAACTTTGCAAACTGGGAAATGAGACTGGAAAGTAGCACAGGGAGAATTCTGCTCCATGCAAATTATCTGGCGTTGGAGCCAACATGCACTGCAAGTCCTTGGATTGTATGTGCAGGTGATGGACTTATTTCCTTCTTTTACAAAGCAATGTCTTTCCCTGGCAAAAAGTCAACATCTTATCCAGCTTAGCACTTTTACTTTTTTTTTTTTTTGCTCTCCAGACATCTTTTAATGAAAAAAAAATGTAACCAAAACAAAAAAACCACTTGGTCCAAGATTCATTTCTAGTTACAAGACTCACCATTAATTAAATGGCAGGTTTTCAATCCCATCACCGCACTTATGGACAGCAGAGTTCAAGAAGTTCATGAACTGGTTCCCCACAGTTATCTTGAACATGAACTCACTGTTTAGTCAATGGCTTAGAAAAACAAGGCTGGACAGCTGGTCTCTGTGCTACTTACCACAGTCTCAGGGCAGGGACAGAGGAAATTTAGAGAATATTTCCAAATACAGTGCGCCAGATTATTCAAATCTACATCTGCATAGACATTTGGTATTATTTGCTCTAGAATTTAACGTACACTGTAATATGCTCCCTGTTTTATGAAGTGTGAAGGCTGACATCTGAAATTAGTTCTATTTCATAGCCCAGTATCCAATTGCTACATCTGGCTGTGTCATGTAGTCTGGGGAAGTGCCCTACCACAAAGACTTGAGCCACAGAGGATGGTGAGACAGATGAAGCTAGATAATCTTTTTTATGTCCATGAGGGTCAGTCTTTCAACACCAAGAAGAACTAAGACAAATAAACAGAAATGGGACACACTGTAATTAATGGCTCCAGATCACAATAAATCTGAAGAGCTGCTTCTTTTCAAACCGTGGCTTGCTTCAGACTAATATGAAAGTTTAGAGGGGGAAAAAAGGTAACCTAGTCATTTCTTTCCTCTTAACTATTGAATTGGATCTTTCTGACAGAACCACTCTCAAATTAAATATGCACGTAGACAGAGCAGTCCCCACACCTAAGGTCTCTGTATATATGTATGCATGTCTGTGCCAGTGTGTCATTTGAGAGGCTTCTTCCTCTGCCAGTGTTCCCTCATCCTAAGAAAACATTGTGTCCTCACGCTATAACTGTGTCAGAGCATTTAAAAAATGTTGCCACGTGGACTTAGATGTCAAATAACAATTTGATCTTGCTCAGTTTTTTTTATATTCTCTGATGATCCAAACCAATTTTCATTTTAAAGTCCTTAAAGGTCAGCCTTGAGGAAGAGGTGGAACAAATGACTGCAAAGATTATTTTCAGCGCAGAAACCAGATTCACACACGTCAGCTGCAGCTCTGTAATATTACAAGATTTGCTTTATGAGGAACTAAAGATTAATTTAATGGATTGATAAACATGATCGATTAGTACTATCCCCAGTCCCCAAACACATGCACACACACACTCACAGAAACATATGAAAATTGTAAGCTGGACTCAGCAATCATTTTCATCTTACCGATCGTATGATTCTGAGTCTTACTTTATCGTATGCTGATCACTTTTAGGTTTGTTGAGTACAACAGGCCTGACACAAAACACGTTGAAATCAATGAAATATTTCCATTTAGAGTCAGAGACTGCCTCCTTCTTTTTTTTACACCCCACCTCTGGCATCTCGAGGCATCGTCTCTGCCCCTCCTCTCTGACTTTGACACTGGAGAGAGAAGGAAGGAAAAGCAGAGAAGGGGGAGGAGGAACAAACTGAAATTCCTGGAGACGGTTGTGTTGCTTGTGCAAGCTTCATGTTCTGATGTTTGTTCAGATCAAGCCTGTGATTCTGCACACTAACTGCCGAATATATACTGCATGATTTGAAGAAAAGCTTCTGATTAAATATCACTTCTTGAAGCTGGCTCTTTGGTAGTGTGCTCTTAACTACTGATTTTGAAGTAGTTTATCTCATTTTATTATGAAAGTTCAGGCAGTACCTCTCTGTGAGACACGTTAAATCCCCCCCATCTTTTTTTTTTTTTTTTCTTTATTTTGAAGTACTCCACTCGTGTGGATTGTCAGTGTGCCAGCCCTTGTTGCAAATAGCACACTGTCCTTCTGTGCCCTGGGCCTCCTGGTTGGTCTGGGAAATGCAGTGTGCTAGGAGTTTCTGGCCTCCTTTGGGGTTAGGTATGATGGTCTCCGTTGTGCGTAAGCAAGTGGTTTCAATCCTTAATTGCAATGGGGAAGTGGTCAGACAACATACAGTCCTGGCAGGATAATGGCAAAATGTCTTGGAGGAAAACCAGAAAATAACAAATACGTTACATATGAAGTGAATATGTATTTCTAACATAACCTCGAAAATGTGTAACCTATAGGAAAGTAAAATATAAATATTTTTTTTTATGGTGCTTATTTGAAACCGGAGCATTATCTCATGCTATTCCCTTATTCCTCTTTACAGAAATTAAAGAAGTGGTCTAAACATTTTCTTCTTACATCACAATTACACAAATCCAAACACTTATTATGAAGAAATGGATGTGGGTTTTGGCTATAATTATGAATTCAAAGTGAGCTGTCAGTCATCAGTAGTGAAGCACCAAGTTACAGGATTTTGCCTTGTTTTATCTAGAAGAGACAATTGCTTCATCACAGCAGAACACTAATACCTTGAATGAGACAGCTCACCTCTTCCAAAGAGACAGGAAATCTTTCACAATATAATTTTGGTAACTTACTACATCCTTCTGAGTTTTACTTTACACACTTTACAGAGGATTAAGCGGAGACGTGGAAAACTTAGCAGCTCTAAGTCTCTCAATAATTCAACATGACAAGTGGGAATTACTTCCAGGAGTTGTGTTTCCAGTGCTTTCTTACAATCACTTTAGTGATTCTCTTGAAAACATGCTGACCGGGATAAAATCCAGCTCACGCTCCCAATTTTGTTTGTGAAGCTGATTATCTGAATAAACACGAGTCATCATGCACATCCCTGAACGAAAAACAAAAACAAGCAACAAACAAGCAACAACCTCTCATCTGCGATTTTCAAAGTAGGCTACTTGGTCTCACAGCTCTCACTGCTACTTTCAGACAAGGCTGCACATCACTTACATTTGGGTACTTCTGTGCCTGAACTGTTTTTTTAAAGATGTGGATCCCTCTTGCTGACCTGACTTTATATCCATGATCACTTCTCACTACAGATATTAATGTGCCAGGACATTATGTGTATAATGTAATACAGCTAATAACAATATTCAAGGTGTTGGTGCCCACTTCTCAGCTGGCACTCTTTGCTCCCCCATGAATCTCCAAGTACGCTTCTAAACACATCAGTATAATTATACTCATCTAACAGACAGGGAAATTGAGGTATGGTCACCTGGAGGTGGTCTGGCGACCAGTTTAACTCTATCAAGAAGCTGGGAAATGAAATGAAAAAAGGTTTCCACTGCCAAATGCCATAGGCATCCCATTTGGCAGTGCTGTCTGCTCTCAGTCCATGTGAATGTTTGAGAGCCAAGCCAATGTTACCTCAATACAATGCATCAAGAATATGTATACAAATATTAATACAGCATCAAGACACTCCTTTGCCCTCTGAAGTGATACACAGCAGCTTTGTCCTCATCCCACTCCTCTCACACCTGCTTTTCTGCTCTCTACAGAGTGTAACTCATAAACACACATGAAAAATTGTGCATCCATGAGCAACACCACTGGTTTTAGATCACAGGTTTTCTTGGCAATGTAATAAATCCTCTGGCTTGTTCAGTTGAGCCTATCTCTGATTTTATGTGAGAAATGCACAAATAATAGTAACTCCTACTTGGTCACAGTCCAAAATAAAATATCGTTGGAGGATAATCATTTAAGACTCTTTTTGATGGTGGAAATTATTCCTTTATTGTTTTAAAGCATATGCACAAAAAAAGGCACAAGGGTTGTAGTTTATTTCAACAAGAAATGTATTATCTTACACCACCTGTGAAGTAGTGACAATAATTCTTACAGAGCAGGTCAAGGTCTCATCTTAAATCATTTCTGTCTTCGGAATTAAGGGAGTTGGCACCTCATGCCAGTGGGACTGCGGAGTCATCTTGCTCTACCAGGAGAGGTGTAGGTATGCCTGCAGCTTCTCCAGAACGTGTTTTACTCTAAATCCACCTTGATTGTAGGGGACATATGTGGATCTTTATAGCTTGAAAAATATTTATAGTGCCTTGTGTCGCTACCTGTTGCCTGTTCAACTACGACAACATAAACAGCATATCCTGATATATCCATCATTGCTCCAGCTACTCCAGGAGAAGCCAAAACCTGAAAACTATTTTTCCTTAGTTAGTCTGGCTCTGGGTAAAAAATTCTTCCACATATCTCAGAAGGCAACACCCTTAAGATACTATAAAACCTGACTTACAGGGAAACTGCTACTCCAGGATCTATTTTCCAGTTTCTATATGCACCTAAATTTTATAATTCACCTGAAGTGCACCAGCTTGTTTGCAGCTCAGTCACCACCATGTATGGAGGGAGGAAATATCTATTTAAAAGTCGTTAGACTCTTTACCTGCAAGTCTGAATGCCTTTGCCGATACGGAAGAGCTTGTACTCGGAGGCTTCACTCAGCCTGACCAGAGAATGGCAACTGAACGGATTGTAACTGTGGCTGCTGTTTTTTCTATATTTTATAAGAAAAAAAAAGAGGAGACGAGAGGTTGTATTACTTCAGAGTTATATTTCTTAATTAAAAATACAGCATTTTTATGAAAAAAAAAACTATATGTTGTGGCGGGGGGGTGGGGGAAACGGGCAGTTCCACTGAGGACACTGTTTCAGTTGTTTATAATCAGAGCCCTTTTTTCTTTTTTCTCTTCTCACTTAGGATTGAACAAGTACTGCACATAAAAATATCTTGGGGAAATGTCACTGCCATTTTTCAATATATTAGAATGGTTTCAGGTGGCTAGAGAAAACTGCTAAGACATTTTCCACCCAAGATGACATTCAGAGCTCTGAAGCATAAGTGAAAACAGCAAATTGGTTTGTGCAGTTTCTATTTGCTCTTTTCACTTGCTTGCAATACACCATTTTCAGTATTAAACCTCAATACCTGGGGAGTTAGTTATCACAAAACAAGTGTAGCTCTCCATTCTGGTAAGAGTTTCCCAAAGGTCGAGTGTTGTTCCCTCTAAAACTGTGTTAAAATTTAAGTTTCAGGTAGGTTTTTAGGGGTTGCATTATACAGTCTGTATGGGTGTCACTATTGGTTGAATTTTGGCGGGGGAAAGAGGTGGATTAAGCCTAAAATGAACCTGAAGGTAGTGCTGCAAGGTACAGTCAACATATTAAAAACACAAACAGGAAAGAGTGGGCAATTCCTATTCTCTGATACATTTTTAATCACCAGGCTGCAGATAATTGGTAGTCCCCAGCAGGCATTTTAGAACTCTTCAAGCCACCCAAGGTTGAAAGCTAAAAACGAAAATACCTTTGTTGCAGCATTTGCCTTCTGATATTTGTAATCTCATATATATATAGCTAGCTTATAGTGACAAATGAATGTGTGCTCTCCACACTTTTGTTAGTCTTGAACATAATACTGGTACAGCTAAAGGTCCAATTCTGTTCCAATTTAAAAAATTTTAAAAGGCCAACCCAGAATATGTAGGGTTAGATCCCAAATGTCTACTTTAAAAAAAAAATCTTTTTTTTTTCCATGTTAAAAATAGTGGCAGTTGTCATATAAATTAACCAAATATTTTTAACTAGTGTAGAATATCCATCTGCCAATATGAGGAAATATTAACCCCAAGATGTAACCAAATTCAAAATACTGAAAGAAAAACCTGAAGAAACCACTCCAAATAAAGACATTAGCTTCACGTTTTATTGGTTTAGGTCTTTGTAACTCAGTTTTCTGTTTGATAATCAATTGCTTAACCTTTTACTAGATGAACCTTATTTTCATCATTAACCTTGTCCAGTAAAAGTGAAAGCAATGTGGCAGATGCAGGTTAGTCTGTTCCCACAGTAACAGGTAATCTACTTGCAGGGTAAATTTGCATAATATCGATGAGCCTGCAACCCAGCATGTCTGGCAATACGGCTGCAGGAGTCCATTTAAAATAGCTGACAGCAGGGAGGAATCGTGTGGAGGAAAGCTCTCGTTTTCCAAGCAAAAGGCAAAAAGGAGGTGGTGGGAAGTCAGCTGATTACCTAAAATGCCCATACATAGCTTTTCTTTGAGATCTCACCTTGAGCTTGCTGGTCAGCTTTGACTATGGTAGGGCATGCAAGCACAGACAAAGATCCAAAGAGTAACACATCAAGTCCAGGCTGCAGTTTTCTGGCTCTCAATGTGAAGTCAGTGCCAAGTTAGGGACCTGGAGTAGGGGTCTGTGCATCATTAACACCTTTTCTCTCTTTCTTGAATATGAATGCATAGTTTGGCTTTCTTAGGTAACAGGTAGCCTGAATCAAATCTCATTCTCTTGAGCTCATAGACTATGGTAGTTGCAACACCAAAGTAAGGCAGCTATACCAAGAGATCTGAATGTGATCCAGCCTCACCAGCACCAGCTTTGGAATCCAGTTTTAGATATGTCACAGTGCATATCAAAGAATTCAAGAGAAGAGAAGTGGGAAAAGTCAAGACAGAAAAAATAAACAGGCCCATTGAGATTTTGCATAAAGCAACATCCTGGTGACTTAAGCCTGAATTCAGAAGTATATTTGGGTTTGTTCTCTCACCTAGGTAGATGCCAAAGGTGGTTCTGCCTATCTCTAGTCTTGCTCAGCACTTTTTGTTATAGAATTCTGATTTACCTTCAGTAGATCTTTCGTTCTCCAGGTTGAAGTTGTTAATCTTGGATACCCCAGCTTAAGGGGTCCAGTCAAAACCACTTATTTTGGACATGGTTAGTGAGATATTAGCAGCTGGCAGACAATAAGTCTTTTTGCACTACAGATGCTTTAGTATCTGGTTTTAAAGGGATTTTCCCTGCAATTACGTTAAATTACCCACAAACTCAGTTTCGCCTTTAGTTCAAATGGCAGAAGCCCATGTACTGGATCGAAATGTTCCAGTCCCTCAGATTCATGTTGCACAATGCTGCTGAGCACTGGGACTTCTATCCTCTCAGTTTCCTTTTTTAAAAATCTAGGTAGGAGAAACAAATCTGTTAGGAGCATAAAAAGATTGCTAAAGAAGTTAGGAAACATGCAACTTATATACATTATAGTACTTTCTGTATATATCAGAGTCATATACAGTTTTTATTGTTAGATTATTTTTAAATTGTTTATTTTCTGGCAAGCCTTATTTGGAGATATAAAATTTATGGGGAAGGCATCAAAAGATAGAGTGTTGTGCAGAACTGGTCGGACTCTGTCTCCAAAGCCTCAAGCAGGACCGGCTCCCACAATGAAAGTATGTTGTGTGATCTCATAGAAGTGGGCAGAAATGTGCCTCCACACATTTTTTTTTAGCCCCAGATCAGTGGGATCCTCTGGGAATCAACTGTGCACCCAGCCCATTTCATATTGAGGTGGGAGAGCCCTGAATATCTCCTGGCTGTGAACTCCTAGAGGTCCTGTTCTATCTATCGCTTCCTGCCATAGTGCTTATGTGGGTACAGCAGCAGAGCAGTCAAGGACAACCTGCTGCCACAATTTTGCAACACAGCTGCTCACAGTAGAAATTTTCACACTTTCATGCTGTTGCTGTAGGATCTGCTGTGTAGACAGCAAGCTCGTTAGCTTGCAAATGAGCTGGAGGAGCCATTCATATGGTGCACAGAATCAAGCAAATTGGCCAGTGTGTCTGACTTTATCTGCTGTACACCAACATCTCCATATGCACAAGAGCCACAAAGTATGAATTGTAAATAGATGGTGCTGCGCCCTTGAAACAGAATGACCATCAGTCAACACCAGACACTACCAGCTTGCTTTTTCCCCATAGGTGGGGATATGGATTACCAGCAGCCAACACAACAGCATGTGTGGATCTCATGGCCTAAAATCCCAGCACAAAACTCATGATCTAGCCCTGCCACGAGTCATCAAAAAGCAAGAGGTAGTGATACAATATGGATAGCTACAAGATATGGTTTAGTAGCTGTGGCAGCAATGGTTGTGGGAAGACGGTTGGACTAGATGATCTTATAGGTCCCATCCAACCATGTGATTCTATGATTCTATGATTCTATGAATAGATGGGAATGCTTATGTGTAAAGTACTGTAAGATGGTTTCTCGTACTAGCAGCAGAGTCTTAAAGCCAGCACCAGCTCCCATGCCAGGGGCTGAATATACTACCTACCTGCTATACAATTTCCATGAGTAGAAATTTGTTTTTGTAATATTATTTTTTGGGATTTTCAACATTGCTTTTGAAATGTAATTAACTTTTTTCTTCCGAACCTCTCCTCTCCTCTCCTCTCCTCTCCTCTCCTCTCCTCTCCTCTCCTCTCCTCACCTCTCCTCTCCTCAAATCTCCTCTCCTCTCCTCAAATCTCCTCTCCTCTCCTCAAATCTCCTCAAATCTCCTCTCCTCT